>QRFJ01004684.1:0-128142 GCA_006176705.1 Cocos nucifera | reverse complement strand
TCTAGCTGCTCGTGTAAAGAAAAGTCGAGCTTGCTTAAATACTCAATCAACTTGATCATATACAATACATGATTAGTGATTGAAGCTTCATCCCTCATCCTAATGTTGAATATGACACAACTAGTCATGTGCCTCTCAACATCATTAAGAGTGCCAAAAGACTCATTCAACACTCAAAGCATGTTTTTTGGCAATGCTGACTCGAACCTGCAACTGAATTCATCACTCATAATTGCCAGCATGATGCAACGCACTGTAGTTCGATCATTGAGCCATTTCTGATAAGTGTCATTGACTGTGCCATATGCATTCTGAGTTGGCTCCTCAGGTGCTAGATCTGTCAGAATGTACAAGATCCATTCATGCTCATGGACAATCTTCAATTTCTGGTACTAGCTACTAAAGTTGGATCCCACTACCTTATTATTGTCCAATAATGATCGGAGTGATAGGATAGTGGCCATAATTGTACAAAGAAAAACCAAGATCTAATTAAGAAATAATTTATTAAATTTAAAGATTTAGACTTTAATCAAAAGGTTCTTCCACTATTTTATTCGAATTGGTAGCTTTTACCTCTAATTTGAGAAATTATCCTAATTTCTTAGTGGATACTAGAATCCACATAGACTGCATATGAGCCTAATTTTGGCTGGTCAACCCATGTATATTTAAGGTTAGGTTCATAATCAATTATTTTTGTTGCCCAAGGATGGCTATCTAAGAGGAGGGGTGAATTGGATATTTCAAAATTTTTTTGACTAATGTGCAGATTTGAATGATTTGGACTAAGTGATGTGCACACAATAGATAATGAAACAAGCTTTATAATGTACAGTGAATGAAAGAAATAAAGTAAAGAATACACAATCACAAACACATAAATTTCATAATGGTTTGGTGCTAAACTCAGCACCTACATCCACTCTCCAAGTATATCCCTTGGAAATTTAACTATAATTCTCAACAAGAATTACAGTCTGATTGTTTTTCAGGCTCACAATCAAACCCAGTTGATTTTTCTAGCTCACCAACCAAAATCATACACGATTATTTTGTGGACTCATAATCAATCCAGTTGGTTTTCCTCGGATCACCAACCAAAACCTCATAAGTGAGTATTTTTCTCCGGGCTAACAATTAATCCTAATTGATTTTACCCTTGGCCACCAATCAAACAAATACAACATCCAACTCAAGGCTTGGACCAATCCAAGTTTCTCACCCCAAGAAACTTGAAATAAAATATAAAATTATAATTTAAAATAAACTCTTATGAAGTATAAGAGAAGATAATCTAAGTTGCTTTGCTTGTAAGGTTGATTTCTTCTCCTTGAATGAATGAGAGATTGTGAGGCTCCTTGATTCTCTTTACTCTTGCTCTCACTTGCTTGAGGATGTTTTATAGTGGAAGGACAAAGGATCACTCAAAAAAAAAAAATCTTCTCTCTTCTTTTCAGCTCACTCCTTAGCTTTCTTAAATAATACTCAATATACTCTCCAAAGCTTATTTTTAATGCTCCAAGAATTTTCTGATATATTCCAGAGGTTTTCCACTATTACAAGTCACCAACATGGACTTCTGAAAGTGATCTTGCCATTGGAGAAAAGAAAATAGCCATTGAAAAGCTCTTGGGATGAAAAGTTATAGTTATGAAAACTAGTCGTTACAGGCACTAGGCCGGCTTAGTTTTAGATTGGGTTGGCTCAGTCCCTGGGTCTTGAAAATTTTACTTTCTGTGCTTTTTATCTTCTATTTCCACTGAGACTAGGTCGGCTCAGTTTCAAATTGGGTCGGCCCAGTTTGGATGCCATGTATGCCAAAGATAGTTTGTCAGCCTTTCTTCTCCAAATTGATTTGTAAGCTAGACTTGTCTTTTTAACTTCTACAACTACATAATCTTATAAACAACATTAGTAACTTATACTCAAAACTCTTTGTCATCATCAAAATCAATCTTGGGATCAATAATCTCCCCTTTTTTGATGATGACAAAATTTTTGAGTATATGCAAATAATATATAGTGAGTTTCTAAAAGATTACATATTTATAAAGCATGAAATCACTAAACAATAAACTTCATTCTAGTTAAGCTCAAGCATATACTCAATAATAACTCTCCCCCTTTTGATAACATCAAAAAGAATAACTTAAAAGGAGGTAATCAATAAAAATTTTCTTTAACAATCCAAAAGCATTAAGCTCCCTCTTAGTATTATAGTCAATTAAGTTTAAAATTTGCTCCTCCTTACTATATGCCAAATTTCTTAGTTTCATTCCTTGCTTACTCTTGACATAATAGAATCAATTCTTGTCCTTATTTATTTCTTATAACCAAATTCATATTGCATTATGAAAAATATCATAAAATTTTAAGTGATTTAATATGTTAAATTCACTTTCTCCATTTACCCAAAATTTTTTTTCCTTTTTATCATTATAAATATTTGCTATAACTCAGGATACCAATTGAGTTTGAAAATATTTTTTTAGAAGTTCAGCTTATCAAAAAAATATATCAATATTTTAAATTATTCTTAAACTCTAATAATGAAAATTCATGAATCAATTTGATTCAATAATTCTTCAATCAAAATCAATTATAGTATTCAATTATAATAGTCAATCACAATAAGATAAAAATATTGAATCATTTGACATGCAATTGGTGGTATTTTAATTAATTAAATTAAATGAGATCAAATTATTTTCTTAAATATTTTCATCCTCTTTTGTAAAAATATAATATGAATTTTATATTCAAATTTAGATCAAGAAACATATTCAACATAAGTACCAATAAATCATCAAAATCAATCATACTAAAAGTATTTCAAGCAAGTAAACATAATATAAAACCATGTAGATAGAATCAATTAAATAAGCATTGATGGTATGTTGTGAGAAATGTTTAGATTATACTGAGCATCATCATCCATCTAATTTCATCTCCAAGGCATCCATCCGAAATAATTTTTCTCTTTTCATTCCATTGGATCCTTGGTATACTCGCAAAAATTACTTGCTAATTTTTAGTACCCAAGTCATCTTGGGTCCATGGAGGTTAGAGCACATGGTTCTTTTTGAAATCCAAATTTGTTTGATTAAAGTTTAGCTAATTCTTTTAGTATTGCATTTTGAAATTTTGTGACCAACTTTATTACATTTGAAACATGTAATTGAATGATTTTCAAATGAGGTTTTGTTAAACATGTTGATGCGGGACAATCAAAAAAAAAAAAAAAGACCAAGCTTTCTTCTATTCGTCAACAACAAATTACGTCCGACCATGGCATATTATTCTCAGGACAGACAGTATAATTACCTATACTTTGCTCAGGAGGCATGACTGATTGACACGAGACCAAAGCACGATCAATTTAAATGATGCTGTTGATTTCTATTTTAGAGATTAGTAAACAACTAGCAATAATAAAGTAAATAAATAGATAGCATAAATTAAATATGCTCATGAATAATTATAAAAAAAATATAAATGGAATGAAGGATAGCAAGAAATTAAGCCCACAAGAAAATCCAAAAAAAAGATAAGAAGAATCCGGATTGTGGTAGTTAAGAAACTATCCTGATTAGGGCTTTTAATCTTTTAACCAAGCAGATCCATCAATAAAGAACTAAGTCTTTACCAACATAGGATCTAAAGAAAATTAAGTAAAAATCAAAGATCAGTTGAGAAGGAATGAAGATCCTTGTCAATGTTTGATCTGTATAATAATGGATCACTCTTTCTCTCTTAGCATGATAGATGAAAATTTTGGAGGAGATAGATCTTCTCTTGGTGGACTAGACTTATGTAGGTAGATGGTGAAGATGAATCGGGGTCGTAGGAACACTAGATCTCAAGAAGATGAAGGTTAAAAGGATAGAAAGAAGTGGGCCTCACACCCTCCCCTTGGGGGGTGATTTTGGATCTCACACCCTCTCCCTCTCGGAGTGATCAACACAAGTGTTTGTGGAAATTATAAAGTGATTTTTTTATTCTATAGATCAAATGTTGACAAGAACCTTCATTCCTTCTCAACTGATCTTTGATTTTTACTTTTATTTTTTTAGATCCGATATTGGTAAAGATCTAGTTCTTTATCGATAGATCTGCTTGATTAAAAAATTAAGAGCCCTAATCAGGGTAGTTTCTTAACTACCACGATTTGAATTCTTCTTATCTCTTTTTAGATTTTTTTGCGGGCTTAATTTCTTACCATCCTTCATTCCATTTATATATATTTTTTATAATTATTCATGATCATTTTTAATTTTTGCTATCTATTTATTTACTTTATTATTGCTAGTTATTTACTGATCTTTAAAATAGAAATCATTAGCATCATTTAGATTGGTCATGCTTTGGTCCTGTGTTAATCAGTCACACCTTCTGAGCAGAGTATAGGCAACTATACTGTCTATCTTAGGAATAATGTGTCATAGCCGGATGTGATTTGTTGTTGACGAATGAAAGAAAGCTTGGTCTTTTTTTTTTTTGGTTGTCCTGCATCACATGTTGTTCATAAATTTCTATTTTCTTAAAGGATTGTATCCAATTCCGTCTTTATAAAAAATAACCTATTGATTGATTAAAATAGATTGAAGCTTTTGAGATCCAATTGTAAAGTTGTTAAGCATAGGCTTCAATATTTCAATCTCTTTTCTTAATTTTACATTTTCATTCAAAAGAGAATTTTATCTTTCCACAAATCTTCTTTTTCTTCAATGTAAAGTTTTGATTTTTCAAATTCTTTTTTCAACTTATTGTTTTCTTCTACTAAAGATTTTTCAAATTTAAGAAGTACATCCTTTTCTTTAGTCAAAGAATTTATTACTTTTAAAAGATCTTCTTTTTCTCTTAAAAAAAATACTCTTTTCATCAACTTAAAGGAGATTAGATTTCTTTAATTCTTTGTTTTTCAGCCTTATCACTTTAAATTCATCTATTAAAACATGAAAAGCTTCTAATAATTCATCAAAAAAAAAATTCAATAGGTTGATTTAAACTTATCTCTTCATTGTTAGCCATCAAGCATAGGTTCATCTCTTCTTCACTTGAGGATGACTCCTTTTCTGAATTTGAGCTCTCAATATTTTTTCAATTAGCCAATATAGCTTTTCTTCTTAATTTTCTTGAGCTCTTTTTCAATGGCAGATTATTCTTTTTATATTTTCTAAGTTGATTCTTTTCCTCTTTTTCTCTTCTTGGTTCAAAAATTTTTTTCTTTCTCATGAATCTTATGAACTTTCTTGTAATCATCGCCATCTTTTCGTCATCTTCCAAATCCTCGATAGAGTCATTTGAACTTTCTTCAATGGCCAATGACTTGAGTGCAAAGGTTGCCTTCTTTATCTTTTCCTCCTCCATGCTTTGGTTCATATTGAGCTCATGTGTTATGAGCGATCCAATTAATTCTTCCAAAGCAAGCTTGCTAAGGTCCTTGGCTTCTTGAATTGCGATTACTTTTCCTTTCGAAGCCTTCAATAATGATCTAAGAATTTTGCATACAAGATCACTTTTAGAATTATCTTTTTCAAGACCTTTTAACTCATTTATAATTTCAATAAATCTTGTAAACATATCACTTATTGTATCATGAGGTTCCATTTTAAACAACTCAAACTTATGATCCAACATATTTATTTTAGATTCTTTGACTTGACTTGTACCCTCATGGGTCACTTCAAGTCTATCCCAAATTTTTTTTGTAGATAAACATGTTGATATTCTATTAAATTCATTGTAATCTAATGCACAATATAGAATATTAATAGCTTTAGCATTTAATTAAGCTAGCTTTTTATCTATCTCATTCTAATCTTTTTTCAATTTAGGTACACATATATCATTGACAATCATTGTGGGTATGTAAGGACCATTGAGTATGATATTCTACATGTCATAATCTTGTGCTTGAATAAAAATTCGCATTCTAGCCTTTCAATATGTATAATTTATGCCATTGAAATAAGAAGATCTAACGGTTGAGTGTCCCTCACTCAACAAAGAACCAAATGGGTCAGCCATAAAACCTTTAGCTCTTTGACCTATAGATCAACAACTAATATTAGAGCACCTGCTCTAATACTACTCGTTGTCCAAGGATGGCTCCCCAAGAGAAAGGATGAATTGGACATTTCAAAATTTTTTTGACTAATGTACAGATTTGAATGATTTAAACTAAGTGATGTGCACACAATAGATAATGAAATAAGCTTTATAATGTGCAGTGAATGAAAGTAATAAAGTAAAGAATACACAATCACAAACACATAAATTTTATCATGGTTTGGTGCTAAACTTAGCACCTATGTCCACTCCTTAAGTATATTCCTTAGGAATTCAACTATAATTCTCAACAAGAATTACAGTCCGATTATTTTTTGGACTCACAATCAAATCTAGTTGATTTTTTCTGGCTCACTAACCAAAATTGTACATGATTATTTTTTGGGCTCATAATCAACCTAGTTGGTTTTTCCCGAATCACCAACCAAAACTTCACAAGTGATTATTTTTCTCTAGGCTAACAATCAATCCTGATTGATTTTATTCTTAGCTCACCAATCAAACCAATATAATGTCCAACTCAAGACTTGGACCAATCCAAGTTTCTCACCCCAAGAAACTTGAAATAAAATATAAAATTATAATTTAAAATAAACTCTTTTGAAGTATAAGAAAAGATAATCTAAGTTGCTTTGCTTGTAAGATTGATTTCTTCTCCTTGAATGAATGAGAGATTGTGAGGCTCCTTGATTCTCTTTACTCTTGCTCTCACTTGCTTGAGGATGTTTTGCAGTGGAAGGACAAAGGATCACTCAAAAAAAAAAAAAATTCTTCTCTCTTCTTTTCAACTCACTCCTTAGCTTTCTCAAATAATACTCAATATACTCTCCAAAGCTTATTTTTAATACTCCAAAAATTTTTTGATATATTCCAGAGGTTTTCCACTATTACAAGTCACCAACATGGGCTTTTGGAAGTGATCTAGCCATTGAAGAAGAAAAAATAGTCGTTGGAAAGCTCTTGGGATGAAAAAATTGTAGTTCTAAAAACTAGCCATTACAGGCACTGGGCCGGCTCAGTTTCAGACTGGATCGACTTAGTTTATAGCTAGATCCACTCAGTTTTCTAGATCTTGAAAATTTTATTTTCTATACCTTTTGTCTTCTATTTCCACTAAGACTAGGTCAGCTCAGTTCCAGATTGGGTTGGCCCAGTTTGTGTGCCCTGGTGCCAAAGATAGTTTGTCATCCTTTCTTCTCTAAATTGATTTATAAGCTAGACTTGCCTTTTTGACTTCTACAACTACATAACCTTATAAACAATATTAGTAACTTATACTCAAAACTCTTTGTCATCATCAAAATCAATCTTTGGATCAATAATTTTTCTAAACAACTTCTAGTAATTTAATTTTTTTTTTCAGTTCCTAATCAGTAGGCTTTGTCCTCTACTGAAATGGTCCGATTAGGTCCGACTATTAAACATGACCATACTTGGTCCATCTAACTAATGAATAATTAAGCCCAACTTTGGTTGGTCAACTTAATCACTATTTAGAGAGACACAACTAAGAAATCATATTATGAATGACAATTTCATTAACCAATAAGCACTAGGCCTTTGGGCTTATAGTGATTATCTATCTAATGGATCGATTATCACTCACTTAATGGGAGGCTATGATCTAGTTATCTTCATAATAATTTTATTTTTAAGGATCTAATAATTTTAAAAAATTTAATTAATTTATTTTTAAAAATGTGAGTCAGATGAACCAGCCAATCATGATCCTTCCACTGACTTTACCAAGTCAGATTAAGGGAGACCATTAGATAGGCTAGTCTAGGAGCACCTAAATCAGTCATACTGAATTACCTAGCTAACATGGATTAGCTCGAATTGCTAAGTGATTTGATCAAAATATAACTTCATCGAGAAGGTCAGGTAAGTGAGATTGGTAGGAGGGATATGCCATTAACTCGTCAAAGACTGAATTAGTGCGAGTAGCTCTTAATTAAAGACCACAGATCAAAGTTGCTAGACTTATCCTAGACACTAACTGATTAATTAGTTTTGATTGAATCAACCTAACATTTCAGGCTAGTCTGCTTAGTCAAGAATCAAGTCCATTTTGGTTCTTATTAAGGACATGGACTTGACTAACTACAATTATAGTAATTGATCTAAAGAGATCTTGACCTAATCTAAGTCAATATTTGATTGAATTTAGTTAATTCTCTAATTAAGTCCATTCATTAATCTAACCTTAGGTCTAACCCAATTAATGGACCTAATTCAATCTAACCCATTAACTCAAATATTATGATTTGTATCTTAGGATCTTTAATTTACAATCCTAGATCCCCAAAAAAATAATTCTTAATTTTTAATTAAGTTTTAGGCTAAGGGTTAGGATTCAACATTTCAAAAAAAAAATTTATATTTATAAAATATTTTTACGACATGGACCTACCAACCAAGTTGCATGTTTGATTCATAATCAATATACAAATAACAAATAACATTATTGGTGCAAAAATCTGTGAGGATGCTAGAGGTGTTTGGAGTTGGAAAGATGAGGCTGCTGATAGGACCTACAAAATAAAGTCAAAACCAGAGGTGGGTGGCTCTGACAAGATCCTCTGATGCTCAAGTCAATTCTCTAGCTAACTGGAATGGGGTGCTCAGAAAATAGAGAAGCAGAATGTTGGGAAGGATAAGAGAGCTTTGAGAAAAATATATCTGAAAGATCTCTTTTATAGATGAAGCATGTAACAAACTAATGGTGACAACTGTTATCATCTAGTAGTGGGCTATTCAGGCCATGTGGAGTTTGTTATGGGGATAAGTTATTGTTTGTTGTGACTTGTAGGTAGTGAAAATCCCTCTGTTAGAGTTTGAATGTAGATCAAAGACTTTGGTATATGTGGTGGACTTATGATCGATCGAGGTTTGTTGAGAGGTAATGTTTGATGGCTTTAAAAGGTTTGGAAGCTTTTTGGGCCACACATAAGTAGGTGCCCCCTGAATTGCGATATGAAGTTCTGTGCTCCATTCCTCATGAAGTAGTTCTTACGTATCAATGACCGAGGTTCCTTTGGATGACTCGTCGATAGGCACAGTAGGGATCAAGTAGGTCCATGACTGGGAGGAGCATTATTGAGAGGAGCACAATTGGAGGAGCTCATCCGGAAGGAGCATGATTGGAGGAGTTCATCTAGAAGGGGCATGACTGAAGGAGTTCATCCGAAAGGAGCGTGATTGAAGGAGTTCATTCGAAAGGAGTGCGATCGGGTCCTGAACCTGTTATTCATTTTTAGTTAGAAGGCGAGGTTAGTATAACAATAGTTCTACTTTACTATTTAAGATTGTGCCATCGAACTTCTATGTGCTGTTGAGAGGTTCTGTGGTATGATCTTCTTGTTGAGGGTTTCGATGAATTCTAACGAAAAGAAGGTCCACCACTAAGGACTTCAACCAAGGACATCGATGAGAGTTATTTTTTCTCCAACATTTGTCTCTCTACTCTCGAGTTCAAATTTCAAAGAAAGTACAAAAAAATTACTGTAGCCAAAGTCTCTTGCTAATTTTCCACTCTTGAAGAATGAGACTTTTTATCCTTTTTTGAATTGGTGCTGAAGTTTAATGTTGAATATCCTGAATGGACAAATTTCTTCGAAAATCCATTTGGTGCAGAGCTCAAAGTATGGCATAATTATTATTCCATTAGGCGATGGGTGTGAGTGAGATGCATGGCGGGTTAGGGTTAGCTAAAGAAGTCCTGTGATCATAATTTCCTCTAGTTTTATTTTTCTATATAAACCTCTCCTTCTTTTGTGGCCTCTCACCTTCATTTGCACTCCTTCTCTTTTCTCCATTTTCCATCATCCTTGAGCATCTCGTCCTTATTGCCCCTATCCTTTTGCAACATTTCTGACCGTCAGTATTCTTCTCGACTGTCTTTCATCTTTGTGGTATTCTTCTTGGGTTTTCTGATCAACCTAGGTCAATCCCTCATCTTTGTCCTCTTGATTTTTGGCTTTTCCGTATTCTTTAGAGCCTCTTCAAATTCTTCTAGGTGGATTTTTGTCATTTTTCTTTTTTGGATTTTTTCTATCTCTTTTCTCTAAGTTTTTTAAAGATTTTATTCGATTTTATTTGATCTAAATGTCATCCAATGTTTCTTGGTCTAGTGGTTTTAGAAGTCCGATTGACCCAAACCCCCAAAAGCTCGAGATCAAAATGGAACCTGAACCTAGGGCAGCACCTCGACCAAACTTCATTCCAGAAACCATCCTTTGCTCCTTAACCACTGAAGATCTGCCATTGATCAGGATCCAGTATGGGGTGCCTACTGAGTACGAGTTGAAACTTCCTAGACTGAGTGGTTGAGCTTGTGTCCCTCCTCCAGCTCGGTTCTACTTGTATTTGGAGGCCTTTCGTACTGGATTAAGGCTTTCTCTCCTCATTTTTATTGTAGCTCTTTTCCATTTTTCATGCTAAAATTTCTTGAGGTAGTTACTTTATCTTTCTCTTTAAATTTCTTAATGCTTTTTTATCCATGCCACCCTTTTCACCATATATATATCTTCTTTTTTAATAGATGGGCCACCAACTGCTTGGCTATATCACATCGCTGAACCGCTTAAAGTCAAAGCTGGTGAAGACCCAAGTAGATCATTAGGCCAAAGTGGAGCGCCTACTTAAGGAGAGGGATGAGGTTGACCGCTCCTTGAAGAAAGAATCTATTGAGGTCGATGGTCTTCAAGAAGCACTCCGCAAGGAGAAAGAGGCATCAGCGGAGTTGAAGACCACTTTAGGCTTGGAGGAAGAGTAGAGGAGAAAGGCTGAAGCTGAGACTGCTGAACTAAAGGAGCAAATTTCTATGCAGATCTCGAAGGTGATGGCTTGGGCGATAAAGGAGTTCAAGATCTCCTCTGAAATGAGAGACCTAAACATCAAATTCAGTCAAGAGGCCTTTAGCAAAGGTTTCGAACTTTGCGAGAATAGGATGGCTAGCAAGTTTCTCGAGCTTGACCTTGATTTCTTATATGGAGGTGCTCCTAAGGATGAAGCAGAGCCATCCATCGACGTGGCCGATCTCCCTCTTGCCGAACTTGCTATCGAAGAACCGGGGCCGACTAATGTTGTGCTGGACTCCTTGTTAGCTCTCTTAGAGGTCTGAGACCTCTTAATTTATATTTTTCCTTTTCATTTATTTTTTTCTATACTAAAAATATTTTGATCAATGAAGATAAGTTTATTTTGAGAATGATTTTTTTTTATGAAATCTATGTGGTGATATTTTCAAGCTCCAAGTGCAGTCTCCTGTCGAAGCCAATCCACTTCCTCATGGTGTTCTCCTGAAAAACCACATAAAGAGCCTAAGAATGGAGGTTCATCATCTTAAGAAAAAGTTGGAGAAGACTAAAGATGAGCTTAAGAAATTAGAGAAATACTATACCGATGCCACCACTGAAATTAGCTGCTTGCATCAATCAACTAGATAACTATTTAAAGAAAATAATTCCTGATGGAACCAGATCTAGGATTTCATGGGTAGATCTAGAAACTTTTTCAAGATCATGCAGTGAAAGACTTAAATAAATCAAATATTTATTTAAATAAATATGTAAACACCTAGATCTTATATCTATTACATGATCAAGGCATGATATTAAATCAAAAATTAAAATCAAATAAGAAAGAAAAGGTTGATCAAATCAACCAAGATCTACACTACATCAAATGTAGGTATGAAGTTAATAGATTAGATCTATTACCTAAGCAAGTTAGACATTCTAACTTACTAATCTAGGCTTGAGGATGAAGTCATAAGCCACACATGCATTCGGCCTCTAGGAGTCGTCCACACGAGCCTACGAACATGATTAGAGATCCTGATGCAGAAAATCAGCATAGTATGCTAGCACTATGCCGATCTCTCTTCGACGGTTGATCCGATGCTTTCTTCTTTGAAACTTGAATACTCAAAAATACCAAAAGAAAAGAGAAAGATTTGTGATGCTGAGAGACCTCTCAAAAGCCTACAAAAAGGGAGGAAGAGATCTAGAACAAAAACCATAGAAGAAGATACTCTTCTTCTTCTTTATTCTTTTTCTAGACACCCTAATTTGTGTTTTCAATATCTCCATGACCTAGATGAATTTTTCTTTGATTTTTCTACAACAAAGATTCCTATCAAATGTCTATAATTCACAAAAATTTTAGCTAAAAATTCTTTTTCAATAAAGAGATATATAGAGTCTAAGTTAGGTCAAAAACTTAAACTAGGAAGGACCAAATAAGGGAAGTTGTTGGGGCGCCCAACTCTTGGGTGCCCCCACATTTTTTTCTACCATGGACCAGCAAGGGGGGTGCACAAAAATATGTCCTCTTTTATGATGAAAATCAAAGAAAATAAGGAAGGATGGGTTGGCACACTTATGGGAAGAGTTTTGGTTGACAAGGATTTTATCTCATAGAATCCTTAAGCAAAACTAATTCCCCTTTTGACTTGGTCTTCCAACAAACTTCTATATGAGAAAAAGAAAGAGAGAAGGAAGGCATGAGAAACCTTGGGTATGGAGATTATTCATGTAGGAACACAAAGAGAAAAGGGTGGGGCGTGAGGATTAGGTGATGCAAGGAATAGGGAGTCCTAGTCACAGTAGGACTCCTATTTTGACTTGGTCGAATAAGATCTTTTAACCAAATAAAAATAAGAGTAAACCAACCCAATTAAATAAGACCCTAACCCATTTAAATACTTAATTAAATTATATTAAATTAAATTTAATTTTAATTTAATTTTTTAATCAAATTAGAAAATTGGGTTGACCCGAGTCCTAGTTAGACTAGGACTAGTTCTTTCTTGCACTTGACTTATCAAATAAACCAATTGGACTTGTCCAATAAACCAATTGGACTTGATCCAATCAAGTCCAAATCAAATCTAATTAAATAATATTTAATTAAATTTAATCTTAACCTTCTGGCTTAATCAAATTAAGCTAATTAGTAATCGAATTGCTAATCGATCCTCTTGCAATACTTGCACTAGGTTAAACATCAATCATATTGATTGTTTAACCCTAAAATGATTCAAAATCATTGATCAACCATCCGATCGAAATGTGAACGCTAATTTGAGTGACCTCATAGGTCTAAACCTAAACTGATAGCATAGAAATAAATTTTTATACTGATCGAAGTGACCATCTAGTAATGATATCCAACGATCGGATGTGTCGAAAGGTGTAGAACACCATCCTTAGAACCCATGCGAATACAGTTTCCATATAATTCATCCCCTTGATCATAATGCTCATAGAATACCTCAGAGTTTGACTGTCAACTCTGATCAGGTTGTCCATATTGTATCTCAAATTATCAAATCCATTTGATGGATTACCCTAGCCAAGGTTTTGCTATATTGAAATATAGTGATACATTCTTCTCCAACTCTTGGAGTGGTCAATTCCATCTTGATCATACTTTGACTTTGCAAGTACTTGACTGTTCCTAGAAGCCTTCCATTGTTAAATTAAAAATTTAGTTAGTTTGGTACCAAAGCATAGTGAATTGCTTGCAAGTCACTGAGGTGATCTCAGGTCTAAGGGATACTTATATCTATATCCCATCGAGACATTCTTGATAGTAGAATGCTCTAAAGTTGGTCATGTTCAATGACGATGTACCCATATATCTCATCTGTATGCCATATCAGTGTCTACACACTCCTTGGTTAAGAGGACAATCAACCTATATGGCATATAGCGACCTATGCTCGATAGATGTTGTCGTCCTAATTAACAGCCTATCATTTGGTTGTAAACAAATTTAAAGACTAATCGATAAATCCTCTCTTTATCGAAACTAAATAGTCCTAAGGACTTCATCACAATAATGGAGTTCATTAGAAGATATAAATTTATGATGAAAAAAGTTATCAAAATATTTTTTATTAATTAATAAATTAATTACAATATCTCAACCATCAACAGGCTAACGATTGACTTTGGGACATAATTCTCAACAACTCCCACTTATCCTAAGCCACTTGGCATAGTATTTAATACCCATCTTCGACTTATGGTTGTCAAACTCTTTGATTGTCAGGGCTTTAGTAAAGGGGTTGGCTAGGTTCTTCTTTTCATTGATCTTCTGAAGATTGATGTCACCATGATCTACAACCTCACGGACCAAATGGAAGTGGTACAGAATGTGCTTTATCTACTGGTGTGCCTTCGGTTCCTTTGCTTGAGCTATGGTGCCAATGCTGTCACAGTAGAGCAGGACTGGACCATCAATGGAGGGTGCTACTTCGAGCTCAATGATGAACTTTCTCAGCCACATAGCTTTCTTTGCTGCATCTGATGCTATCATATACTCTGCTTTGCAAATAGAGTCAGCCACTGTATGCTGCTTGAAATTTTTTCAGTAGATGGCTCCACCATTTAGAGTAAAGATATATCCCGATACACTTTTACTATCATCATGGTCAGATTGAAAGCTGGAGTCTGTAAACCTCACAAGCTTTAGATCTGACTCACCATAAACCACCCATTGGTCCTTAGTATTTCTCAAATACTTAAGGATGGTTTTAACCATCTTCTAGTGATTTTCTCCAGGATCAGACTGGTATCTACTCAGTACTCCTAGTGAGTATGTTATGTCTGGTCTCGTACATGTCATTGCATACATAATATATCCCACTGCTAAAGCATATGGAATTCTACTCATACGCTCTCTCTCTTCAGGAGTTGTTGGACAATCCTTGTTAGAGAGAGAAATTTCTTGGCCTATCGAAAGATAGCCCTTTTTGGAATTCTCTATGCTGAACCTCTTCAGCATAGTTTCTATGTACGTGGACTGGGATATACCAAGCATCCTTTTAGATCTATCCCTATAGATCTTCATCCCTAGGATGTAGGATGCTTCACCCAAGTCCTTCAAGGAAAACTGTGATGACAACCAAACTTTTATTCCTTACAGTGCAGGGATGTAATTCTCGATTAAGAGAATATCATCCATATACAAAATAAGAAATACCACTGCTGGATCATTTGTCTATTTGTAAATGTAGGATTCTTTTCTGTTCTTAATGAAGTAATATATTTTGATTACTTTATCAAAATGCATGTTCCAACTTCGAGATGCTTGCTTTAATCCATAAATGGATCTCTGAAGCCTGCACACCTTGGACTCATCCATGGATGTGAATCCCTAAGGTTGTATCATATATACATCTTTGGTTAGCTCTCCATTTAGGAAAGTCATTTTCACATCCATCTGACAGATCTCATAGTCTAGGTGGACAGCTATTGCAAGCATTATCTGAATGAATTTGAGCATTGCCACTGAAAAAAATATCTCATCATAGTCAATACCATAACATTGACGATATCCCTTGGCAACCAAACGGGCTTTATAGGTCTCCATCTTTCTGTCTACGTCTCTCTTTTTTTTGAATACCCATTTACACTAAATGGATTTTACCCCTTCAGGTGGGTAAACTAATGTCCATACATCATTGACCTTTATGGAATCCATTTTGGATCTCATGGCTTCTAGCCATTTCTTAGAGTTGAATCTCTACATCGCATCCATATAAGTGATCAGGTCCTCATCGTTCTCATCAAGTTCGATGGGATCACCATCCTGGATCAAGAATCCATAGTATCTATCCGGATGGTGCGGTACTCTACCAAATCGTCTTAATGGTGCGGGTTCACTAGGCTTCGGATTCGATTTGATCAAATCTGACTTAGGTTCAATATTCTATATTGGACTTTCTATCTATTGAACTTCATCAAGTTCAACCTTAGAGGCAAAAGTTTCTTCACCAAAGAACTCCTTTTCTAAAAATATTGCTCTAAGGCTGATGAATATCTTTTGTTCATCAGCATGATAGAAATAGTATTCTTTGATCTCTTTTGGGTACCCTATGAATGTATACTTATCAGACCTAGGTCCAAGTTTATCTATAATTAATCATTTGACATAAGTCGGACACCCTCAAACCCTAAGGTATGAAAGTACTGGCTTACGCCCTATCCATATCTCATATGGAGTTTTAACTATAGAGTTACTTGGAATCTTATTTAATAGATAACAAGTCGATTCGAGTGCATATCCCCAGAAGAATTTTGGCAAGCTGGCAAATCCCATTATGGATCAGACCATGTCTAATAGAGTCAGATTTTTTCTTTCAGACACACTATTATGCTGTGGTGTTCTTGGAGGAGTCTATTAGAAAAGAACCCCATTCTTTCCTAGATATGTGAGAAACTCATCAAAAAGATATTCTCCTCCTCGATTAGACTGAATAGTTTTAATATTCTTTCCAGTTTATTTTTCTACTTCACTTCAGAATTGTTTGAATATTTTAAAAAAATTCAACTTATGTTTCATCAGATAGATATATCTATATCTGGATAGATCATCTATGAAAGTGAAGTAGACATATCCACCTCTGACACTTATGCTCATTGGTCTACATACATCAGTATGTACTAGACCTAAGAGCTTATTGGCTCTCTCACCTTTTTCAGTAAAAGATGACTTGGTCATTTTACCTAGAAGATGGGACTCACAGGTTGAAAGTGATTCATAATCACTAACTTCAAGGATTCCCTCTTAAGTCAACCTGTTTATCCTATTCTTATTTATATGATCTAGCCTACAATGCCATAAGTAGATATCTAATACACTATCTAATCTAGGGTGCTTGCCAATACAATAGACTACATTAATAGGTTGTGATAATATATATACATCATTATTCAATTATCCATAGAAAGCAGTAATACCATTCATAAAGACATTATAAACTCATTTTTTTATTAAAATTTCATAATTGTTCATGGCCAAAAGGCCTACAAAAATGATATTTAAAAAGAAACTAGGATAGAAATGACAATCACTAAGAACAACGATATGAGATTCAAATATAAGTTTTAAAATTTTTGAAGTTAGATTTAAAACTGATCTTCCATCTTCAACATTCGGGAATCTCTCACCTTGCTCGAATTTTCTACTGACCTGCAACCCCTGCAATGAATTGCAAATATGGTAAGGGCTATCGGTATCCAATATTCAGTCAGTAATATCATAAATAGAAAAATTGCAAGGAGTTATCATATAAATACCTTGCCTAGCAATAGCTTACTTCTTTCTCTGTCTATTCGAACCTAGGGAGGCAATGTACTAAGGATAGCTCTTCTTCCAGTGCCCACACTTCTTGCAAAAGAAGCATTCAGCTTGACACTTATCGAGCTTGATATTCCTGGTCGGCTCTGCACTGATGTCCCAGCCTGAACTTGCATCTTCTTTATTTTCTTCTTCTTGTTCTTCTTTTCTTTTCTAAAGGGTCGAGAACTAGAAGACAAACCTTCCACTAAGTTCACCGACTCTTTATGGAGCTGGTGATCCTTCTTAAAGTTCTAAAGTAACCCTAGTAAGCCATGGTAGTTTACTTCAGATTTTGTCATTCTATAATGAGTAAGGAAAGGGAGATAGGACTTTGGCAGCGAGTTCAGTATTGCATCTTTTCTAAGTTGTTCATGCAAGGAAAACCTGAGTTTGCTCAAGTGCTCTATCAGCTCGATCATGTATAGTACATGATCAGTGATAGAGGCTCCATCCCGCATTTTGGCATCGAAGATGGTGCAACTAGTCTTGTGCCTCTTAATTTCATTGGGTGTGCCAAAAGAATCCTCCAACACTTGAAGCATTTCATTTGGTTGAGCTGTCTCAAACCTATGATTGAATTCATTGCTCATCATAGCTAGCATAATGCAGCGCACCATGGTTTGATCACTGAGCCACTTCTGATAAATGTCTCTAACTATTCTATGTGCATTGGCAGCTAGCTCTTCAGGTGCAGGATTCGTCAGCACATATAGGATCCGTTCATGCTCCAGGACAATCTTCAACTTTTGGTACCAGCTACCGAAGTTGGGTCCCACCAACTTATCATTGTCCAACAATGATCGGAGCGATAGGGAAGTGGCCATGTTCGCACAAAGAAAAGCCAAAACCTAATTAGTAATTGATTCATTAGACCTAAAGATTTGGACTTTAATCAAAAGATTTCTTCCACTATTTTATTTGAATTGATAGCCTCTACCTTCAATTCGAGGAATTATCCTAATTCCTTAGTGGGTACTAGAATCCACATAGATTGCACATGAGCCTAACTTTGGTTGGCCAACTCATGTATATCTAAGGATAGGTTCATAACTAATTATTTCTTCAAATAATTTCTAGTAATTAAATTTTGTCGTAGCCCTTGATCAGTTGGCTTTGACCTTCTCTAAAAAGGATCTAGTTAGGTCCATCCATTAACATGACCATACTTAGCCCATCTAACCAATGAATGATCAGACCCAACTTTGGTTGGCCCACCTGACCATCATTTAGAAAGATGTATCAAAGAGATCATATAATGAATGATAATTCCATCAATCGATAAGCACCAGGCCTTTAGGCCTCCAATGATTATCCAACTGATGGACCCATTATCATCCACTTTAATGAGAGGCTATGATCCAGTTATTATATAACTATTTCATTTTAGGGACTTAATAATTTTAGAGAATTTATTTATAGAAGTGAGTAGGTCAGATTAACCAGCTTGTCATGATCATCCCACTGGCTTTGTCAAGTCAGCTTAAGGGAGACCACTAACAGGCCGGTTTAGGAGCACCTAAATCTATCTCACTAATTTACCTAGTTGACATTGGTCAGCTTGAATAGTCAAATGATTTAATCAAAACATAATCATACTAAAAGATCAGAAAAGTTCGATCGGTGGGAGGGTCTGCCAAAGCTTGCCTTAGACACCATCAGAAATGGCCAGGTAAGCAGGCTGCTAATTAAAAACCACCAATCTGGTTTACCTTAGACACCAACCGATTTAATTAATTTCAATTAGATTAATCTAACAGTTCGTGCTAGATCGTGTAGCCAAGAATCAAGTCCATCTTGGGTCTTGTTAAAGACATGGACTTGACCAACTATAACTATTGTAATTGAACTAGAGAATCATTGATCTAATCTAAGACAACAATTGATTAGATTTAGTCAATTCTCTAAGTAAGTCCATTCTTTAATATAACCCTAGGTCTAACCCAATTAATGAACCTAATCTCCACTAACCCATTTAATCCAGTGTGTTATGATTTATGTCTTAGGATCTTCAATTCACAATCCTAGATTCTAATCAATCAACTTCTTAATTCTCAATTAAGTTTTGGGTTGAGGGTTGGGGTTCGACTTTTCAAAAATAATTTTTATATTTATAAAATATTTTTATAATATGGTTCTATCAATCAAGTTGCATGTTTAATTCATAATCAATATGCAAGTAAAATAAATATAAAACTACTTTAGATCTAATATAAATAGGTTTATGTAATTGAAACAGTTTCAATAATAATCAATCATAAATCTTCCTAGATCAAATTTAACATATTTATGATGATCAAAATTAGATTAAAATATTTTTAATTAGATCATAAAATCTTTTAGATCTAATCTAAAATTTTATGATCAATATTTTAGATTAGCACGTACTAGGACAATCTATTCACTATAAGGGATAAACTTTATAGCAGGACAACCTTATGGCAGTCCGTACAATCTAAAATATTTTATTTTCAAATTTAAAATTATTTTAAATTTATTAAATTATAAATAAAATTAAATCAAATCTAATAAATTTATGATTAGAGTCAGATTATCATGAACTAGGATAACCTTTTTACTATAAGGGGTAAACCTTACAGTAGGACAACCTTATGGTAGTTCATGAGATTTGAATTATTTTTTTAATTTTAATTTTAATAATTAGATTATAAATTAGATCTAATCTAAAAAATAATCTAAACATGCACAAAAGTCATATAACAAGTACCTGAGCTCTGATACTAATTGATGGAACCAGATCTAGGGTTTCACGGATAGATCTAGAAACTTTTTCAAGATCATGCAGTGAAAGACTTAAATTAATTAAATATTTATTTAAATAAATATATAAATATCTAAGATCTATTACAAGATCAAAGCATGATATTAAATTAAAAATTAAAATCAAACAAGAAAGAAAAGGTTGATTAAATCAACCTAGATCTATACTACATCAAATGCACGTATGAAGTTAATAGATCAGATCTATTACCTGAGCAAGTTAGATGTTCTAACCTATTGATCCAAGCTTGAGGATGAAGTCATGAGCTACACACATGTTCAGCCTCTAGGAGTCATCCACATGAGCCCACGAACATGATCAGAGATCCTGATGCAGGAAATCAGCATAGTATGCTAGCACTATGTTGATCTCTCTTCGATGGTTGATCCGATGCTTTCTTTTTTGAAACTTGGATACTCTAAAATAACAAAAGAAAAGAGGAAGATTTGTGATGCTAAGATATCTCTCAAAAACTCACAAAAAGGGAGGAAGAGATCTGGAATAAAAATCCTAGAAGAAGATCCTCTTCTTCTTCTTTGTTCTTTTTCTAGACACCTTGATTTGTGTTTTCAATATCTCCATGACTCAGATGAATTTTTCTTTAATTTTTCTACACCAAAGAGTCCTCTCAAATGTATACAATCCACAAAAGTTTTAGCTAAATATTTTTTTAAAATAAAGAGATATATAGAGTCCAAGTTACATCAAAAACCTAGACTAGAAAAGTCCAAATAAGGAAAGTTATTGGGGCGCCCAACTCTTGGGTGCCCCCACCTTCTTTTCTACCATGGACTAGTGAGTGGGTGCACAAAAAAATATCCTCTTTTACTATGAAAATCAAAGAAAATAAGGAAGGATGGGTTGGCACACTTATGGGAAGAGTTTTGGTTGATAAGGGTTCTATCTCATAGAATCCTTAAGCAAAACTAATTCCCCTTTTGACTTGGTCTTCCAACAAACTTCCATATGAGAAAAAAGAAGAGAGAAGGAAGGCATGAAAAATCTTGGGCATAGAGATTATTCATATAAAAACACAAAGAGAAAAGGGTGGGGTGGGGCATGAGGATTAGGTGGCACAAGGAATAGGAAGTCCTAGTCACAGTAGGATTCCTATTTTGACTTGGTCAAACAAGATCTTTTAACCAAATAAAATTAAGAGTAAACCAACCCAATTAAATAAGGCTCTAATCTATTTAAATAATTAAATTAGATTAATTTTAATTTAATTTTTTAATCAAATTAGAAAATTGGGTTGATCCGAGTCCTAGTTAGACTAGGACTAGTTCTTTCTTGCACTTGACTTATCCAATAAACCAATTGGACTTGATCCAATCAAGCCTAAATCAAATATAATTAAATTATATTTAATTAGACTTAATCTTAATCTTCTGACTTAATCAAATTAAGCCAATTAGCAATCGAATTACTAATCAATCCTCCTGCAATACTTGCACTAGGTTAAACATCAATTATATTGATTGTTTAACCCTAAAATGATTCAAAATCACTGATCAACCATTCGATTGGAATGTAAACTCTAATGTGTGTGACCTTATAGGTTCGAGCCTAAGCTGGTAATATAGGAATAAATTTTTGTACCAATCAAAGTGACCATCTAGTAATGATACCCGATGGCTGGATAGGTTGAAAGGTGTAGAACACCATCCTTAGAACCCATGCGAATATAGTTTTCGTATAATTCATCTCCTTGACCATAATGCTCATAGGATACCTTAGAGTTCAACTGTCAACTCTGATAAGGTTGTCCATATTGTATTTCAAAATATCAAATCCATCTGATGGATTACCCTAGCCAAAGATTTGCTATATTGAAATACAGTGATACATTCTTCTTCAACTCTTGGAGTGGTCAATTCTATCTTGATCACACTCTGACTTTACAAGTACTTGACTGTGTCCAGAAGTCTTCCATTGTTGAATTAAAAATTTAGTTAGTCCGATACCAAAGCACAGTGAGTAGCTTGTAAGTCACTGAGGTGATCTCAGATCTAAGGGATACTTATACCTATATCCCATCAGAGATATTCTCGACAGTAGAATGCTCTGAAGTTGGTCATGTTTAATGATGATGTACCCACACATCTTATCTGTATGCCATACTAGTATCTTCACACTTCTTGGTTAAGAGGATAACCAACCTATATGGCATATAGCGATCTGTGCTCGATAGATGCTATCGTCCTAATTAACAATCTATCATTTGGTCGTGAACAAATTTAAGGACTAATCGATAAATTCTCTCTTTATCAAAATTAAATAGTCCTAAGGACTTCATCACAATAATGGAGTTCATTAGAAGATGTAAATTTATGATGAAAAAAGATGTCAAAATATTTTTTATTAATTAATAAATCAATTACAATATCTTAACCATCAACAAACTGACGATTGGCTTTGGGACATAATTTCCAACAATACCAAAAAATTTTACTTGAATGAAGAGCTCAAGGAGGTCAAGAAGCGTGCAAGTGAGAAGTTCTGGACTTTAATAGCTAAAGCTTGCCCCCTTGAATTTGAACTCAATGCAGCAAAGGAGAAAATTCGATTATTGGAGGGAAGCTCAGCATGGTCTACCAACTGAGAGAAATTTAGCTAGGATTGATCTAAGAGATTCTCAAAAATTCAAAGTCAACTTCATACCACCGAAGTTCCACGCAAGAGTTATGAGCTCAGCTGGAGTAATGAAATCACTAGCCTCCAGCAGCAACTTTGAAAATTGGACGAGAAGATAGCTAGTCTTAAAAGGCAGTTGGCAGAGAGGGTGGAGGCCAGCTCGAATAGAGAATCAGATGAACTTCATTTCTTGAGAAATTCTTTGGAGACCCCATCAGTGATATTTGTAAAAGAATCGATCGAGCTTCAACAATTGAAGGTTTAATTGACTTACGAGCGACAAGCTGCTAAGGACATAGAGGCCAAGTTTGAGGCTTTAAGAAGATAGTTGTGGAAGTCCAAAGATAATTATCGATGGGCCGATAAGTTATTTATAGAGAGCCTATTGAAAAGGAAGGAGCTTGAAGAAGAGATTACTAGCTTGAAGCAATCTCTAGCGATGGCAGGGGGCAGCAGTTCGAGGTCTAAAGAATTGGGTTCTTCTTAGGACTTCATTCATTTTATTTCATTTTTTTTTTTACATGGTCTTGTAGACCTTTATTTTGTAATGAACTTAAATTTTAATAGAATAATATTTTTTTTAATTATTCATCTTACATGGATTTGATGTCTATTGATTTTTTCATTTTCTTCAGATTATCTTTTAACGAGATGACCATCGAAAAATGCCTTCTTCTTGTCTTGGGTAATCGTGAATTTTTATCTATGTTAGGATGAGGTTTCTTTCTTATTCTTGGTGGGATTGGCTTTTACCTTTGTTAGGATGAGGTTCTCCTCCTGCTCTTAACGAAGTCATTGGGGCACAAAAGGACCATTGAAAGAATCTCTTTCCTCCTCCTATCTTAAATAATCAAAGGTCTTCATCCATATCAGGATGAGGTTCTCCTCCTATTCTTGACATGGTTGTGAAGAAAAATCTCATTTTCCATCATAGGATCGTCCAAATCTGATCAGATCTAAGATAGATTTTTCTAAAAAAATTATAATTCAATCATATCTAAGAGTTCTCAGATTTGATCGAGATAATCTAATATTAAATAAAAAAAATTAATTCTAAATGAGGAACATCTCATGTACCTAATTAGGATAATCTGATTATCTTGACGATGATCCTAATACTCTTAAGGTTCTGAATCGAGCCATGCACATGCTTGGCCTCTACTATAGTCCACTCAGATAGGATCTGGAGGTCTTCTCCTTCTGAATCAAGGCTTCAAAGATCAGATCTAGAATCGATCTAGAAGTTCTTCAAAAACTCCTTTGATGAAGCAGCAGTCATGTTTTGAAACAATGCAGCCTTCTTCTTGATCTGTGAGCCAATACTCTTTGGATGGCTTTTAGACTTATGCCCAACACCTTGGGCATGAAGAGGGGAGAGAGAAGATTAGAGGGAGGTGTGGAAGAGAAGAGGGCAACCTTATGACTTGGTGAAAGGGAGAAGTACTTAAACCCTAAGCGCAGACAAGATTTAAATTGATCCTACTGCATCATGCAGTCCACATCACCTCAGCCAATCAAATTGCATGATTTAATCATATCTTAATCTGATTGGTGGAGTGATGTCACCTGATCCAATCAAGTAAGAGACTCCTTAAACTCTCAATAGGTGGCACCATAGATGGATAGGCCTAACTTCTTTGGTGCCTAAGAGTCCATCTCTATCAAATGTCCCTGGAGTCCCATCTGTATGGAACTCCTTTTATCCACATGGGGCACACGCCTAGGGTGGCGTGCATCCTCTCTCTTTCCTCTTTTAGTAAGGGGACAAGAATCCTAGGTGTTCTCCAATGGGCACATGCCACATGGCCCTTTGTCCAAGTGTTTAGGGTCAACTGCTGATCAATGTTCGAAACTAGAAAATGATAGGTGATAGAAATTGGGGTGTTGTCTTAAATTCATCTAATAAATTAAGACAATCCTTTTTTGACCTGGACAAGCTCTAGTCAAACTAAGAAAAGGTTTTTGAGTGAGCTCAAATAGATTTGGCTCAGCCGAGATGAACCAAAATGATTATAGAAGGAGAATGTTAGGCTCAATCGTGTGCTAGCACGATTTTATTGAACCTAATTGGATCTAATCCAAATCAACTAAACTAGGTTAGCTTAATTGATGATCACCAGATTCAAACCCTTGTTTGTGTGACCCAGTTAGGTTTAGTTCTATATAGTAATGGGATATGTCATGATCTCTATCATCGACATCATCGAAACTCCTTTCGATGGATCAGAACTCTTCTGATTCGAACAGCTAGAATGATCGATCATCTAAATCATTCTAATTGCTCCCAAAATCCACCAGTGACACCTAGCAGTATATGGTGGCAACCCATCAGAGCTGAAAATGCGAACCTCTTGGTGCAGCTACCTGTGTGATTAAGTTCTTCTATCTTGAGCCCCGATCAGATTAGGGTTAAGGTGAACTCGTCAAACCCTAGTCTCTGTCATATGATGTAATCATTCGATTCGAGTCCGAATGTGAAAATCTAAATAGAAACTCTTTCTATTATTTCACTCTGCCATGGCCATGGGCTTCTGGACTTGATTCTCATGATTATCATAGGGCTGCTCCTCTACCACCGAGGTAGATAGATCTCCATCTTGATGCAATCCAGTTCCTACAATGAACATGCTATAGCCAACATACACCTCAGGGTTCCATATGGCTAGGAGATCCGAGTAATGGTGTAGTCAAACTATAACACCCTCAAGGTGAACTGCCGATGCATCTCAGGTCAAAGAACCAGACACACTACTGCAGCATCGAGTCAGTCATTGACGAGAAGGTAGACTTCCCTAATGACTACTCGAGGTGGTCACGCTCAGTGCCCTCGTTCTCTAACGAGTACCTGTACTCTCGCTCCGGTGTCTCCACACCGTAGACTCAAGACTCATCTACTAAAGAGAAGCGATTGTACACCAACCTTCCGGATCAATCACCATCCTCGTGATGATCCTATGGTCGGGAGCATTTTATGAGTTAATAATGATTATTCATGTCTTAAATTTTCAACTCTTGAAAATATGAATTATCATTACCATTAACTCAAAGGATGTATCACAGACACTAAATACACATATGTGATAGAAAATAACCCATTTTATTGATTTATAGTCAAAATTATAATTTTGCCCCTAGAAGTGTATTACAAGTGTCAGCCAATTCTGGCTTCTAGGGCACATATATCTAACAATCTCCCACTTGTCCTAAAGCCAATTGGCTACAAGTCTAAGTCCCATCTTCTCAAGGTGGGCTTCGATCTTCTGCTGGCCCAACGGCTTTGTAAGTGGGTCTGCCACATTATCTGTGGAGTTGACTCTCTTGACCTCGATCGTAACCCTTCTCGAGGTAATCGCGGATGAGGTGGTATCGCCGCTCAATGTGCTTGGATTTCTGGTGAGACCTCGGCTCCTTAGCAAGGGCTATGGCGCCATTGTTGTCGCAGTATAGAGGAATGGCATCTGATGGCATTACTCCAATTTCTACAGCAAACTTCTTGTACCAGAATGCTTCCTTCGCAGCCTCTGATGCAGCGATATATTCTGCTTCCATGGTGGAATCTGCTATCACCGTTTGCTTGGAACTCTTCCAGCTGACAGCTCCACCATTGCACACAAACAGACTCCCAGATGTCGACTTTCGATCATCTATATCGGACATGAAAATCCGAGTCTGTGTATCCCTGGACTTGGAGTTCTCCATTACCAAAGACCAACATCATATCCTTAGTTCTTCTCAAGTACTTAAGGATACATTTCACAGAAGTCCAGTGTTCTTCACCTGGATTTGACTGATATCTGCTTGTGACACTCACAGCATGGGCTATATCAGGTCGTGTACATAGCATGGCATACATGAGGCTCCCTATTGCAGAAGCATAAGGGATCTTGCTCATGCATTCTATTTCCTCAGGTGTGCTAGGGCACATCTTCTTGGAAAGATGAATACCATGTCTGAAGGGTATTAATCCCCTCTTAGAGTTTTCCATACTAAACCTCTTTAGTACTTCCTCTATGTACATCTTCTGTGAAAGTCCTAGCATCCTATTCGGTCTATCCCTATAGACCTTAATTCCTAGAATAAAGGATGCTTCACCTAGGTCTTTCATGGAGAATTCCTTGGACAACCATATTTTGACTGTTGTCAACATGGGAATATCATTCCCAATAAGGAGGATGTCATCCACGTACAATACGAGGAAGACAACAGCGCTCCCACTGACCTTTTTGAAAACACATGGTTCCTCTTCATTTTTGATGAAACCAAACATTTTGATCACATCATTGAAACAAGTGTTCCAGCTCCGAGATGCTTGCTTAAGTCCATATATGGACCTTTGCAGCTTGCAAACCTTGTGATCAGTATCACTGGATGTGAAACCTAGCGGCTGTTCCATATAGATATCTTCCTCAAGATATCCATTTAAGAATGCCGTTTTCACGTCCATTTGCCATATTTCATAATCGAAATAGGCTGCAACAGGCAAGCAATGTGCGGATGGATTTTAGCATAGCCACTGGGGAAAAGGTATCCTGATAGTCAATGCCTTCGCGTTGACTATAACCTTTTGCCACTAGTCTAGCCTTGAATGTCTCCACATTCCCATCTGCACCAATCTTTCTCTTGAAGATCCATTTACATCCCAATAGGTACTATACCTTCTGGTGGATCTACCAAGGTCCAGACTTGGTTTGAGTGCATCGAGTCAATTTCTGATCTCATTGCCTCAAGCCATTTCTCGGATGTCGAATATCTGATATCGCCTCATTGTAGGTTTTGAGGATCATCACCATGAACACCTATTTTTTATGAGGAAATATTTTTTCTACATCCTATTAAATAGTATCTAAGTACCTTTCAGGAGGACAAAAAATCCTATTTGATCTACGAGGTGGAGGAGGTAGTATCTGGGTTGGCTCTAACTAATTAGATTCCTTAAGTTCCTTAGCTCGTTGCTCATCAGAGACTTTCTCCTCGAGCCTAATCTATCTCTCGATGTAACCATCTTGAATAATCTATTTTTTAAGAAAAATGGCATGTCGACTCACAATCACATTATAGTCTTCTGAAAGATAAAAATAATATCCTAACAATTCTTTAGGATATCCTATAAACTAAGCTCTAAAGGATCTAGACTCTAATTTATCCGCATGTTATCTCTCGACATGAGTCGGATAACCCCAAATTCTGAGATGACTCAGACTTAATTTCTTACCATACCATATCTCATATGGTGTGGTAGGAATGACTTTAGAGAGAATCCTATTCAATATATATATAGAGGTCATTAGACTATGTCCCTAAAGAAACTCAGGGAGATCCATGAAGCTCATCATGGATTGAATCATATCTAATAGGATTCAATTTTTTCATTCTAAAATTTCATTGAGTTGAGGCATTTCAGATGGAGTCCATTGAGAGACTATGCCATTATCCTTAAAATAGTCTAAGAATTTTTGACTAAGGTATTTGCCTCCTCGATCTGATCAAAGAATCTTAATGAATTTTTTTATTTATTTTTCTACTTCAAGTCTGAATTTCTGAACCTTTTAAAGGCTTCAGACTTATGTCACATCAAATACATATATCCATACTGAGATAAATCATCGGTAAAGATGATGAAGTAGACATAATTACCTCTAATTGGTATATCAAATGGGCCACATACATCTGTGTATACCAAGGTAAGTAGGTCTATGGCCCTTTTTTCATATCCTACAAAAGAGAGCTTGGTCATTTTATCATGAAGGCATGATTCATAAATTGAATATGACTCAAAAGTCAACGAACTCAATAGCCCAAATTTCTCCAATTTGTTAATCCGATCTTTCGCTATATGACCTAGCCTAAGGTGCCAAAGATATCTATCATTTAGACTATCCCTAGGTTGCTTTAATCCTATGGCATTCACATTTTGCTCGATATTAAAAATAGAAATATCAATATGTAACTGACAGAGACCATTTATAAGAAAATTACTTATAATTTTATTTTTTTAAAAAGAATATTACAATGATCCTTAAGAAAACTAATTACATAGTCTTTCTATGTTAAACATAAAATAGAAATCAAATTCCTGCTTGCTGTAGGCACATAAAAATAGTCCCTAGTACTAAATCTAATCCAGACGATAGTCGAAGAGGGTAGGTTTTCATGGCCACAATAGCAACTCTTGCTCTATTTTTGACATGTAGGATCATGTCGCCATCCCTCAATCTCTTGCTATCTTCAAGACCCAGCATAGAGGTGCATAGGTAAGCACTAGAACTAGACTCAAGCACCCAATTGGATGCAAAAAAAATTATAAGATTAGATTCTATAATGAGCATATCTCTAGGAGGACCTGCCTCTTTCTTATTCTTCTGGCTAGCTAGGTAAAGAGGGCAGTTCCGCTTCTAGTGGCCGTCAGTATTGCAATAAAAATATTTTTTCTTATCAACGGCCTTCTTCTTCGGCTCTGCCTTCTTCTTCAGCTCTGCCTTCTTCTTCTTTCCACCTTCCACCTTCTGCTTCATCATGGACTTCTTCTTCATCCAAAAAGACTTTCTCTTGGAAGAAGTTCGCTGCATAGCAAGCAATGAGTCTTTAGAATCTTTCATAGAGAGCTCAGCAGTAACTAGCATGTTCATAAGTTCAGCTAAGGTATTTTAAAATTTATGCATATGGTAGTTCATGATGAACTGCCCATATGCATCAATCAAGGATTGTAGAATTATATCAATTTATAGATCCTGATCTAACTTGACACCAAGCTTCTCAATCTCTTCTAAGTCCTTGATCAGTATCAGATAATGATCTTGGACTGACTGTCCATCACGCATCTGAGCCCTTTCTAGTGACTTGATATTTGGCGGCATGACTCTATTCACCAAATAACTCTTGTAGATGAGCCAATATTTAGCAGATAGTCTTTACGTCTTCATGTTGGCACTGGAGCTCATCAGACATCGAGTCCAACATGTAATATCTGGCTTTATTATCTTCATCCATCCATTTTTCCAGAGACACTCTCTATTCAATGGATGGATGGGCTAGTAAAGTGGGAGGATCCTGTTCCAACACATGAGTCAACTTTTCAGAATCCAAAACTATTTTAAAGTTTTAGAGCCAATCCTTATAGTTGGGTCTAGTTAGTCTATGGGTGTCTAGGATATGGGCTAATAGGTTGGACGTAGATATTTTTCTATAGAGAGTCAAAGTTTGTAGTTAGATTTTATAATTAGACTTAATCAATTTATTTAGAAGTTTTATTTTTTAAATAAATTAGGCTCCCACTATTTACTCGTATCCTTACACTTTCTTAGTAGAGATACAAAAATCTCTGCGATTATAGATTTCTAATGGATGGTGCAGTTCCACCGACTGGATCACCATCTCACCTAATGTTATTGATGATGGATTAACTGATGAGTGGACAACTCTTATCCAATGATTCTCTAATTATGGTGTATCCTAATCTGGTCTCTAATTCATGAATCTCACCATGTCTGGAATATTCATCCAATTCTTAGTTAAGTCAGATCCACCATTTGCATAAATTAGATTTTTGATTGGATTCCTCATCATATCCAAAATATTGAGTCCAACCCATCTTCCAACCCCTAGCATCCAATGCCTAATAGACATGGTTGCATCTTTTCGATGCAACTGAACCATTGTATCCAATCGAGAACAATCAACTCCGAAAAGGGCCCGCACATCACAAAGATGGAAGATTTTAGACTTAATATTTTCTTAGGAAGATTTAATTTAGGTCTCTTTAAATTTGACTTGATTTAGTAATAATAATTATGACTAACCTAGTGGCATGGGTTGGCTTGATTTATTAGCCATCTCAAATTAGAACTAGATTGACACAAATGGCTAGGTAAGTAAGATTGGTGGAAGGGATATGCCATTAACTCGACAAGAATGCATTTAGGTCAAATAGCTCTCAATTAAAAATCAGTCGATCGTATCTGCGAGACTTATCTTAGATACCAAATTATTGAATCGAAACCAATCATGTTAGCCTACAATCCAGGCTCAAACCATAGAGCCAAATTAGGTCTTGACTTATTCTAGTCATATCTCAATGTGATTCGACCTTGATCCAGACTTAATCCTATAAGGCTGGTCAAATCTAAGCTTTTTTTGATCCTACCTAATCAACTCTTGATTCGGTTTGATCAACCACTAGACCTAATTGAGCTATCCAAACCCAAACCCAATTTTATGAAAATATCTTAGATTAAAAATTCATAATTTTAAAATCTAATTAATTTCATAATCTTAATTTCTTAATTAAGTTTGGATTCATGAACATGTAACAAAATTTTAGTATTTCAAGATCTAGAATTTTACAAAAAATAAGTTCTAATTTCTGATTAAGGATGAATGCGCAGTACCTCTATATATTATAAGAACATCCCATCAAATAGGAGGAGAGAGCCTTTAAATCCTACTTTATTCTCATGATTGAACAGCCAAAGAGAATGCCTTAATCAAAAATATATTTTCTAAAATAAAATAAGTTAGATCTAAATCATATATCACATATACAATCAATGATCTAACCTATACATGCTTTGCATATATCTCATGTATCATAACTCAATCAACCATGCATGCTTTCAGATCTGATATATCACATATTATATCTAAAATATAGAATTTTAAATTTGATCACATCAAAATAAAATTATTCTAGATAGTTTATAGAACTATTCTATAACTAGTCTAAGCATGTATCTTTCATATCTCATATGAATAAATTAAAAATTAAAAATTCTATTTTTTAATTTTTAGATCTGGTTATAATATTTATAATATCAAAAAAATAAAAATAAAATAGATCTAAAATTATATTTAATCAAATTAATAACATGATTACACTAGATTAAACATAGAACTATTCTATTCCTAGTCTAGTCATGCATCTCATACACTATAGATCTAAATCATTTAATTTTTAATTTTAGATCTGATCATATCTGATATGATATCTAAAATTTTTTAATATTATATTAAAAATAAAAATAAAATTAGATCTAAAATAGATATGAAGAACTGCTAATGCAGTTTTGATACCATTTGAAGAAAAATCTCATCTTTTGTCGTAGGATCGTCCAGATCTGATCAAATCTTAGATGGATTTTTCTAAAAAAATTTCTATGATCTAATCAAATCTAAGAATTCTCAGATTTTATCAAGGTAATCTAATATTAAATATAAAAAATTAATTCTAAATGAGGAACATCTTATGTACCTGAATAGGATAATCTGATTATCCTGATGATGATCCTAATGCTCCTAAGGTTCTGGATCAAGCTATGCATGTGCCTAGCCTCTATTGGAGTTCACTTAGATAGGATCTAGAGGTCTTCTCCTTCTAAATTAAGACTCTAAAGATCAAATCTGGATTTGATCTAGAAGTTCTTCAAAAACTCCTATGATGAAGCAAGAGTCATCTTTTGAAACAATGCAACCTTCTTTCTGATCTTGGAGCCAATACTCTTTAGACGGCTTTTAGACTTGTGCCCAACTCCTTGGGCATGGAGAGGAGAGAGAGAAGATCAGAGGGAGATGTGGAAGAGAAGAGGGCAGCCTTACGGCATGGTGAAAGGGAGAAGAACTTAAACCCTAGGTGTAGACAGTGTTTAAATAGACCCTGCTGCACCATGCAGTGCCACATCACCTCGACCAATCAAATTGTATGATTTAATCAGATATTAATCTGATTGGTGGAGTGATGTCACCTAATTCAATTAGGTAAGAGACCTCTTAAACTATCCATAGGTGGCACCATAGATGGATAGGCCCAACTTCTTTGGCGCCTAAGAGTCCATCTCTATCAAATGTCCTTAGAGTCCCATCTGTATGGGACTCCTCCTTTTATCCACATGGGGTGCATGCCTAGGGTGGCATGCATCCTCTCTCTTTCTTCTTTTAGTAGAGGGACAAGAGCCCTAGGTGCCCTCCAATGGATGCATGCCATGTGGCCCTTTGTCCAAGTGTCTAGGGTCAACTGTTGACCAATGTTCAAAACTAGAAAATGACAGGTGATAGAAATTGGCAGGTGTTATCTTAAATTCATCTAATGAATTAAGATAATCCTTTTCTTATCTGGACAAGCTCCAGTTAGACTAAGATAAGATTTTTGAGTGAGTCCAAATAGATTTGGTTTAGTCAAGATGAACCAAAATGATTACAGAAGGAGAATATTAGGCTCAATCATGCGCTAGTATGATTTTCTTGAACCTAATTAGATCTAATCTAATATAATTGAATTGGATTAGCCCAATTGATGACATCTAAATCCAAACCCTTATTTGTGTGATCCAGTTAGGTTCAGCTCTGTATGGTAATGAAATATGTTGCTATTTCCATCATCGATATCATCGAAACACCTTTCGATGGATCAGAACTTTTTTGATTCATACAATTAGAGTGATTGATCATCAAGATCATTCTAGTTATTCCCAAAATTCACTAGTGACACCTAGTAGTATATGATGGCAAGCCATTAGAACTAAAATTAAACCTCTTGGTGTAGCTACTTGTGTGATTGGGTTCTTCTATCTCGAGCCCCAACAGGATTAGGGTTAAGGTGAACTCGTCAAACCCAACATCCGTCATATGAATTAATTATTTGATTTAAGTCCGATGTGAAACCCTAAAAAAAATTCTTTCTATCATCTTCACACTACCATGGCCATGGGCTTAAGAACTTAATCTCATGATTATCATAGGGCTACTCATTATCTACCGAGGTAAATAGATCTCTTATTGGTGCAATCCAATTTCTATAATGAATATGCTATAGCCAACATACACCTTAGGATTCTAAATGGCTAGAAGATCGAGTTATAATGTAATTAAACTATAACACCCTCAAGATGAATTATCGATGCACCTTAGCTCCACGAGTCAGACTCATCACTATAGCATCGAGCCGGTCATCGATGAGAAGGTAGACTTTCTTATGACTGCTCGAGGTGGTCATGCTCAATGCTCTCATTCTCTAACAAGTATCTGTACTATTACTTTAGTGTCTCCACATCATAGACTTAAGATTCATCTATCCTAAAAATGTAATCGTATACTAATCTTTCGGATCGATCATCATTCTCGTGATGATCCTTTGGTTAGGAGGAATTTATGAGTTAATTATGAAAATTCATGTCTTAAAATTTTAACTCTCAAAAATATGAATTGTCATTACCACTAACTCAAAGGATATATCATAGATACTTTAAATACATACTATGATTGAAAATAATTTTTTTATTAATTTATAATCAAAATTATAAAATTACCTTTAGAAGTATATTATAAGTGTTTAGCCAATCTGGCTTCTAGGGTACACATCTAACAGATTGGTCTTTATCTTGTCCTCCAGTCATGATGAGGTCCTCGTCCTATTCTTGATGGGGTTGGCCTTTCTTTGTTAGGACGAGGTCCTCCTCCTATTCCTAATAAAGTCATTTAGGTACAAAAGGGCTATTGAAATATGAAGGAAAATTTTGATTTTTTGGATCAGGTTTGTTCAGATCTGATTGGATCAAGAGATATATTTCAAAAATTTTTTTTTTTAATCTAAATTAGATCTGAGATGTTTCAGATCTGATTCTTATTATTCTAATAATAAAAATAAAATCTAGATAAATTAAATTAAATTTAATTTACCTTGATGTAGGGTAATCCTATTACCCGTTAATGATCTTGTAAGTAGTGGAAGGTTCTGAATCTAGCCACGCAAGTGCCTGACCTCTATCGATATTCACTTAGGCTAGATCTGGAGATCCTCTTCTTCTCTATCACGTCTCCAAAAATTATATCTGAATCTGATTTGGAGGATCTTCAAAATAGCTTTCGAAGATCAGCAGTTGTCCTTTGCAGCAGCGCAGCCTTCTAGCTTTCTGTTGCCTTTCTCTCACCTGGATCACACCAACTGGATCCCAAACTACTTTGGGCATGGAGAGGAGAGGGGGATGATGGACTTGGCATGAAGGAGGAAGAGAGAGGCAGCCTTGGGGTGTGGGAATTGTGTTCTCTCTTTGAGTTGGGCGTAGGGTCTTATTTATAGACTATGCGTGATCCAACTCCTCTTCTTCCCAACCAATCACAACTCTTTGTGAAATCAGATCTAAATCTGATTGGTGGAAATAGAGTCCCTTGGATTCATCCTTAGATGGTGCCTAAGACCAGTCAAAGTTGGTTCTTAGGAGGAGTCTAATCGGAATCCAAAAAGGAGATGGAGTCCTTGTCCAATAGAGACTCCTGGGCGCCTCCTGCTTGGGCGCACACCTTTGGAGATGGAGTCCTTGTCCAATAGGGACTCCTGGGCGCCTCCTGCTTGGGCGCACGCCACCCTTGGCATGCGCCCTCCTCCTTGCCAGCTGGGTGGCGTGCGCCCTCCTCCTTGCCAGCTTCTAGTAGGGGGACAAGCTCCCACCAGCTCTCCAATAGATGCGTGACACATGGATAGAAGTCAAAGTGTCAATGGTCAATATTTGACTAGTCAAAGGTCAACTTTAGGCCAAAGTCAAAGGACGAGAAATGGCAGATGACCAAAAATGGCAGGTATTGTCTTACAAAATAAGACAATCCTTTTCTGACCTAGATAGGCTCTAGTCAGACTAGGAGAAAGCCTTTGATCGAGCACAAACTCTTTTGGCTCAGTCAGGATAACTATTTATGATAGTAAAAGAAGAACGTTAGGTTCAATCGAGTGCTAGCACGATTTTCTTGAACCTAATTGAATCTCATTCAGATCAATTGAACTGATTAGTTCAATTGATGATCACCAGATTCAAACCCTTGTTTGTGTGACCCAGTTAGGTTCAGTTCTGTATGGTAATGGGATATGTCATGATCTCTATCATCGACATCATCGAAACTCCTTTCGATGGATCAGAACTCTTCTGATTCGAACAGCTAGAATGATCGATCATCTAAATCATTCTAATTGCTCCCAAAATCCACCAGTGACACCTAGCAGTATATGGTGGCAACCCATCAGAGCTGAATGCGAACCTCTTGGTGCAGCTACCTGTGTGATTAAGTTCTTCTATCTTGAGCCCCGATCAGATTAGGGTTAAGGTGAACTCGTCAAACCCTAGTCTCTGTCATATGATGTAATCATTCGATTCGAAGTCCAATGTGAAAATCTAAATAGAAACTCTTTCTATTATTTCACTCTGCCATGGCCATGGGCTTCTGGACTTGATTCTCATGATCATCATAGGGCTGCTCCTCTACCACCCGAGATAGATAGATTCCATCTTGATGCAATCTAGTTCCTACAATGAACATGCTATAGCCAACATACACCTCAGGGTTCCATATGGCTAGGAGATCCGAGTAATGGTGTAGTCAAACTATAACACCCTCAAGGTGAACTGCCGATGCACCTCAGGTCAAAGAACCAGACACACTACTGCAGCATCGAGTCAGTCATTGACGAGAAGGTAGACTTCCTAATGACTACTCGAGGTGGTCACGCTCAGTGCCCTCGTTCTCTAACGAGTACCTGTACTCTCGCTCTGATGTCTCCACATCGTAGACTCAAGACTCATCTACTAAAGAGAAGTGATTGTACACCAACCTTCCAGATAAATCACCATCCTCGTGATGATCTTATGGTCGGGAGCATTTTATGAGTTAATAATGATTATTCATGTCTTAAATTTTTAACCCTTGAAAATATGAATTATCATTACCATTAACTCAAAGGATGTATCACAGATGCTAAATACACATATGTGATAAAAAATAACCCATTTTCTTGATTATAGTCAAAATTATAATTTTGCCCCTAGAAGTGTATTACAAGTGTCAGCCAATTTTGGCTTCTAGGACACATATATCTAACAAAATGGCCTCTCCCCTCCTCCTATCTTAAATAACCAGAGGTCCTCATTCATGTTAGGATGAGGTTCTCCTCCTGTTCCTAACACAATTGGCCTTTACCTTATCCTTCTGTCAGGATGAGGTCCTCCTTCTATTCCTGACGAGGTTGAACTTTCTTTGTTAGGATGAGGTCCTTCTTCTATCTCTAACAAAGTCATTGGAGCATAAAAGAGCCATTGAAAGGATCTCTCCCCTCCTTCTGCCTTAGATAATTGAAGGTCTTCATCCATGTCAGGATGAGATTCTCCTCCTATTCCTGACATGGTTGGTCTTTATCTTGTCCTCCTGTTAAGACGAGGTTCTTCTTCTATTCCTGATGGGATTAGCCTTCCTTTATTAGGATGAGGTCCTCCTCTTATCCCTAACAAAGTCATTGGGGCACAAAAGGATCATTGAAAGGGCCTCTTCCTTCGTCCTATTTTAGATAACTGGAGGTCTTCTACTTTATTTAAGGACAAAGTTCAGTTAAGTCATTCCCTACCATTGTATAACTTTGCAACAAAGAACGAGGGTATTGAAAATAAAGAAGCTTTATTATGGCAAGATTATTGATAATACATTCTCAAGTTCTCTGAGTTCCAAGGTTGCAGGAGTGCTAATCCTCTAAGCTCCTTTAAATAGTATGTCCCCAATCGGACAATTTTCATAACTTCATAGGGGCCTTTCCAATTCAGGATGAGCTTTCCTTAGTTTTGAGGTTGTGAAACATCGGCCCGTTGGAGCACTATATCTCTTACTCTGAATATTTTGCTTTTGACTCTAGAGTTGTAGTAGCGGGCTATTCTTTGCTTGTAAGTTGCCATTCAAATTTGAACTTTCTCTCACTTTGCTTCTAGCAGGTTGAGATTTATCCTGAGATCCTGGAAGTTACTTTCTTCATTGAAGGCCTCAACCTGTGTTGAAGGAAGCTAGAGTTCGACTGGAATAACTGCCTCCATCCCGAAGGCTAGTGCAAAGTGATTTTTTTCGGTAGGTAATCTTTGGATAGTTTGGTATACCTAGAGCATGTGATAGAGTTCATCTACTCAGGTGCCCTTCACCCTCTCAAGTCTTTTCTTTATCTCCTGTAGCAATATTTTATTGGTTGCTTCTATCTCACCATTCGCTTGCGGATGAGCTACTGATATGAAATGGTGAGATATGTTCAGATCTTCGTAGAACTCAGTGAACTTTGCACTCACAAACTAATGCCCATTATCAATAATTAGTATTCAAGGTAGACCTAACCTGCAAATAATTGACTTCCAGATGAAGTCCTGCACTTTAGCCTCAGTGATCTTCGCTAGAGGTTGGGCCTCAACCCACTTAGTGAAATAATCTACTACCACCAATAGAAACTTTTGTTGTCCAGATGCCATGGAGAAAGGCCCAAGTATATCCATCCCCCATTATGCAAATGACCAAGGGGTGCCTAATGATGTGAGCTGTGAAGCCGTCTATCTCTGAATGTTTGCATTTCTCTTACACCTATCATATTTTCTCACATAATCCACTGCATCTTCGTGCATTGTTGGCCGATAGAATCCCTGATGGAGACACTTATATGATAAGGACCTCACCCCCATATGACTTCCATAAATTCCTTCGTGAACTTCCTTCAAGGCATCGTCAGCTTCTGAAGGTCGAAGACATTTGAGGAGTGGTAGGGAGTATGACCTATTGTATAGCTTATTTTTATATAAAATATAGTGAGAAGCTTGATTCCTTAACTTCTGAGCTTCTTTATGGTCTCTAAAAAGAATTCCATCTCTGAGATAAGCAATCAATGGATCGATCCAGTTGGGCTCATGATCAACTTGCATTATTACCTAGGGCTCTTCTGAACTTTGGTACTGTAGGACTTTGAAAATGACTTCTTCTGGCAGTTCGTTTGGGGCTAAGGTAGCTAGCTTAGAGAGAAGGTCGGCTCTAATGTTCTCCATCCTAGCATTCACTGGATATCAAAATTATTGAAGGCTGAGACCAAGCTCCTTACTTCTTCCAAGTATTTTTTCATGCTTTCCTTCCAAGCTTCATAATTATCACTAACTTGCCACACAACCAGCTGGGAGTCATTATAAACCTTCAGATGCTCTACTTCTAGTTCTTTGGCTATTCTAAGTCCTACAAGCAAGGCTTCATACTCTACTCCATTATTAGTGGTAGAAAAGTTGAAGTGTAATGCATACTCCTCTACAACTCCTTCTGGATTAATGAGGATCAAGCCCGCGTCTGCTCCAGAAGCATTAGATGAACCATCCATATATAATGCCTGAAGGAAAAAACCTATTTTTTGGGTCAGATTCGTTCAAATCTAATTTGATCAAGAGAAATATTTTGAAAATTTTTTTCTTAAATTTGAATTAGATTTGATACTTTTTAGATTTGATTTGATGGATCTAATAGAATAAAATAAATTAGATTTAATTTATACCTTGTTCTTGGGTAATCTTATTACCCTAAGATGATCCTGCTGATTATCTGAGGTTCTAGATGTAGCCATGCAATCATTTGGCCTCTATCGGTATCCACTCAGATAGAATTTGGATATCTCCTCCTTCTTAATCTTTCCTCCAAAGATTAGATCTAGATCTGATCTTGAAGGTCTTCAAAATAACTTTTGAAGATCCGATGTCATCTCTTGTAGCAGTACTGCCTTCTTCCTTTCTTGTCGCCTTTCTCTTGCCTGGATCGCACCAAATTGAAGCCCAAAGCTCTTTGGGCATGGAGAGGAGAGAGAGGATCAGAGGTAGGCATGGAGGAGAGAGGGAGATGGCTATGTGACATGGGCAAGGGGAGAACCTCTCTAAACCTAGGCACAGATAGGGTTTATATAGACCCTGCTGCGCCATGCAGTGCCACATCATCCCGACCAATCACATCTCTTCGTGCAATCAGATCTAAATCTGATTGATGGAATGACATCATCTGATCCAATCATATGAGAGCTGAAGGGAAATCCTAATTTCTCGGTCCAGGTTCGTCCATATCTGATTAGATCAAGAGATATATTTCAAAATTTTCTCTTGATCTCAATCAGATCTTAATAAGTTTCAGATCTGATTATTATTATTTTAATAAATAAAATAAAATAAGATAAATTAAATCAAATTTAATTTACCTGATTTGGGTAATCCTATTACCCTGTAGATGATCCTGATTGCAGCGGAAGGTTCTGGATCTTAGCCACGCAAGCGCCTGGCCTCTACCGGTATCCACTCGGGTTGGATCTGGAGATCCTCTTCTTCTCTATCACACCTCCAAAAATCAGATCTGGATCTGATCTGGAGGATCTTCAAAACTCTTTTGAAGATCTGCAGTCGTCCTTTTGCAGCAGCGCAGCCTTCTTGCTTTTGATCGCCTTTCCTTGATCTGAATCGCACCAACCTAAATCCAAAACACTTTTGGACGTGGAGAGCAAGGGGAGAAGAGACTATGGCATGGAGAAGGAGGGGAGAGGCAGCCTTGGGGCGTGTCTAATTGCATTCACTCTTGGAATTAGGGTTGGGCGCAGGGTCTTATTTATAGACCTCTTGTGATCCAACTCCTCTTCCTTCTCCAACCAATCACAACCCTTTGTGAAATCAGATCTAAATCTGATTGGTTGGGAATAGAGTCCCCTGGATTCCTCCTTAGAGGGTGCCTAAGACCAGTCAAACTTGGATTCTTAGTAGAACTCTGAATTGGAATCCAAAAAGGAGATGGAGTCCTTGTCCAACAAGGACTCCTAGGCGCCTCCTAACTTGGGCTCACGCCACCCTTGGCGTGCGCCCTTCTCCTTGCCAGGTTCTGGCAGGGGGACAGGCCCCCACCAGCTCTCCAATAGGTGCATGACATGTGGTCAAAAGTCAAAGTGTCAATGGTCAACGTTTGACCAGTCAAAGGTAGACTTTTGACCAAAGTCAAAGAACAAGAAATGGCAGGTGACCAAAAATGGCAGGTAATGTCTTACAAAATAAGACAACCTATTTCTGACTTGGACAACCTCCAGTCAGACCATATGAAGGCCTCTGATTGAGCACAAACTCCTTTGGCTCAGTCAGGACAACTTATTTATGATAGTAAAAGAAGAACGTTAGGTTCAATCGAGTGCTAGCACGATTTCCTTGAACCTAATTGAATCTCATTCAGATCAATTGAACTAGATCAGTTCAATTGATGATCACCAGATTCAAACCCTTGTTTGTGTGACCCAGTTAGGTTCAGTTCTGTATGGTAATGGGATATGTCATGATCTCTATCATCGACATCATCGAAACTCCTTTCGATGGATCAGAACTCTTCTGATTCGAACAGCTAGAATGATCGATCATCTAAATCATTCTAATTGCTCCCAAAATCCACCAGTGACACCTAGCAGTATATGGTGGCAACCCATCAGAGCTGAATGCGAACCTCTTGGTGCAGCTACCTGTGTGATTAAGTTCTTCTATCTTGAGCCCCGATCAGATTAGGGTTAAGGTGAACTCGTCAAACCCTAGTCTCTGTCATATGATGTAATCATTCGATTCGAGTCCAATGTGAAAATCTAAATAGAAACTCTTTCTATTATTTCACTCTACCATGGCCATGGATTTCTGGACTTGATTCTCATGATCATCATAGGGCTACTCCTCTACCACCGAGGTAGATAGATTCCATCTTGATGCAATCCAGTTCCTACAATGAACATGCTATAGCCAACATACACCTCAGGGTTCCATATGGCTAGAGAGATCCGAGTAATGGTGTAGTCAAACTATAACACCCTCAAGGTGAACTGCCGATGCATCTCAGGTCAAAGAACCAGACACACTACTGCAGCATCGAGTCAGTCATTGACGAGAAGGTAGACTTCCCTAATGACTACTCGAGGTGGTCACGCTCAGTGCCCTCGTTCTCTAACGAGTACCTGTACTCTCGCTCCGGTGTCTCCACACCGTAGACTCAAGACTCATCTACTAAAGAGAAGCGATTGTACACCAACCTTCCGGATCAATCACCATCCTCGTGATGATCCTATGGTCGGGAGCTGTTTATGAGTTAATAATGATTATTCATGTCTTAAATTTTCAACTCTTGAAAATATGAATTATCATTACCATTAACTCAAAGGATATATCACAGACACTAAATACACACGTGTGATAGAAAATAACCCATTTTATAAATTATAGTCAAAATTATAATTTTGCTCCTAGAAGTGTATTACAAGTGTCAGCCAATTCTGGCTTCTAGGGCACATATATCTAACAAGAGCCCCTCTTCAACATCCTTAGGTGGTGCCAAGACTGGTCAAAGTAGAGATTTAGGCACCACCTAAGTTTATTCCATGAAGCAACCTGGAGTCCCATCTATATGGGACACCAGGCATCATTATCCTTGAGCGCATGCCTCTCTAGGCATGCGCCCCCTCATTTCCTCTCTCTAGTAGGAGGACAAACCCCCATCTACTCTCCTATGAGTGCATGACACATGGACAGATGTTTAAGTATCAAAGGTTAATGTTCGACCAAAGTCAAAAGACAAGAATTAGCACGTGATGAAAAATAGTAGGTGTTGTCTCAAATTTATCTCATAAATTAAGACAATCCTTTTCTAACTTGGACAAGCTTTAGTTAGATCAAGTAATGGTACTTGAGTGAGCCCAAATACATTTGGCTCAGTCGAGATAATATTTAATGATTGTGGAAGAGAACTTTAGGCTCAATCATGTGCTAGCATGATTTTCTTAAACTTAATTGAATCTAATACAAATCAATTGAACTGGGTTAGTCCAATTGATGATATCCAGATCCAAATCTTTGTTTGTATGACCTAGATTCAATTCTATATGGTAATGAGATATGTCGCGATCTCTATCATCGACATCATTGAAATACCTTCCAATGGATTAGAACTTTTCTAATTCAAACAACTAGAATGATCGATCATCCAAATCATTCTAATTGCTCCTAAAATCTTCCAGTAACACCTAGCAGTATATGGTGGCAATCCATCAGAATTAAAAATGAACCTCTCGGTGCAGTTGTATGTATGATTAAGTTCTTCTATCTTGAGCCCCTGATCGATTTAGGGTTAAGGTGAACTCATCAAACCCTAATTTTTGTCATATGAATTAATCATTCATTTCAAATCCGATGTGAAAACCTTAATAGAAATTCTTTCTATCATTTCACTTTGCCATGGTCCATGGACTTATGGACTTGATTCTCATGATCATCATAGGGCTGCTCCTCATACCACCGAGGTAGATAGATTCCATCTTGATGCAATCCAGTTCCTACAATGAACATGCTATAGCCAACATACACCTCAGGGATTCCATGAATGGCTAGGAGATCGAGTCAATGGTGTAGTCAAACTATAACACCCTCAAGGTGAACTGTCGATGCACCTCAGGTCAAAGAACCAGACACACCACTGCAGCATCGAGTCAGTCATTGACGAGAAGGTAGACTTTCCTTAATGACTACTCGAGGTGGTCACGCTCAGTGCCCTCGTTCTCTAACGAGTACCTGTACTCTCGCTCTGATGTCTCCACATCCGTAGACTCAAGACTCATCTACTAAAGAGAAAGCGATTGTACACCAACCTTTCAGGATCAATCACCATCCTCATGATGATCCTATGGTCAGGAGCATTTTATGAGTTAATAATGATTAATTCATGTCTTAAATTTTCAACTCTTGAAAATATGAAATTATCATTACCATTAACTCAAAGGGATGTATCACAGACACTAAATACACATATGTGATAGAAAATAACCCATTTTATTATTTATAGTCAAAATTATAATTTTGCCCCTAGAAGTGTATTACAAGTGTCAGCCAATTCTGGCTTCTAGGGCACATATATCTAACAATCTCCCACTTGTCCTAAAGCCAATTGGCTACAAGTCTAAGTCCCATCTTCTCAAGGTGGGCTTCGATCTTCTGCTGGCCCAACGGCTTTGTAAGTGGGTCTGCCACATTATCTGTGGAGTTGACTCTCTTGACCTCGACATAACCCTTCTCGAGGTAATCGCGGATGAGGTGGTATCGCCGCTCAATATGCTTGGATTTCTGATGAGACCTTGGCTCCTTAGCAAGGGCTATGGCGCCATTATTGTCGCAGTATAGAGGAATGGCATCTGATGGCATTACTCCAATTTCTGCAGCAAACTTCTTGTATACCAGAATGCTTCCTTCGCAGCCTCTGATGCAGCGATATATTCTGCTTCCATGGTGGAATCTGCTATCACCGTTTGCTTGGAACTCTTCCAGCTGACAGCTCCACCATTGCACACAAACAGACTTCCAGATGTCGACTTTCGATCATCTATATCGGACATGAAATTCCGAGTCTGTGTATCCCTGAACTTGGAGTTCTCCATTACCAAAGACCAACATCATATCCTTAGTTCTTCTCAAGTACTTAAGGATACATTTCACAGAAGTCCAGTGTTCTTCACCTGGATTTGACTGATATCTGCTTGTGACACTCACAGCATGGGCTATATCAGGTCGTGTACATAGCATGGCATACATGAGGCTCCCTATTGCAGAAGCATAAGGGATCTTGCTCATGCGTTCTATTTCCTCAGGTGTGCTAGGGGCACATCTTCTTGGAAAGATGAATACCATGTCTGAAGGGTATTAATCCCCTCTTAGAGTTTTCCATACTAAACCTCTTTAGTACTTTCTCTATGTACATCTTCTGTGAAAGTCCTAGCATCCTATTCGGTCTATCCCTATAGACCTTAATTCCTAGAATAAAGGATGCTTCACCTAGGTCTTTCATGGAGAATTCCTTGGACAACCATATTTTGACTGTTGTCAACATGGGAATATCATTCCCAATAAGGAGGATGTCATCCACGTACAATACGAGGAAGACAACAGCGCTCCCACTGACCCTTTTGAAAACACATGGTTCCTCTTCATTTTTGATGAAACCAAACTTTTTGATCACATCATTGAAACGAGTGTTCCAGCTCCGAGATGCTTGCTTAAGTCCATATATGGACCTTTGCAGCTTGCAAACCTTGTGATCAGTATCACTGGATGTGAAACCTAGCGGCTGTTCCATATAGATATCTTCCTCAAGATATCCATTTAAGAATGCCATTTTCACGTCCATTTGCCATATTTCATAATCGAAATAGGCTGCAACGGCAAGCAATGTGCGGATGGATTTTAGCATAGCCACTGGGGAAAAGGTATCCTGATAGTCAATGCCTTCGCGTTGACTATAACCTTTTGCCACTAGTCTAGCCTTGAATGTCTCCACATTCCCATCTGCACCAATCTTTCTCTTGAAGATCCATTTACACCCAATAGGTACTATACCTTCTGGTGGATCTACCAAGGTCCAGACTTGGTTTGAGTGCATCGAGTCAATTTCTGACTGCATTGCCTCTAGCCATTTCTCGGAGTCGATATCTGATATCGCCTCGTTGTAGGTTTTGGGATCATCACCATGAGCACCATTACCTACGAGGAACATTTTCTCTACTTCCTCTGAAATAATACCTAAGTATCTTTCAGGGGGATGGGAAACTCTTTCCGATCTACGAGGTGGAGGAGGTAGTGTTCTTATTGGCTCAACCTGATTTGGTTCCAATTGGTCCTTAGCTCGTTGTCACTTGTGAGACTTTCTCATCAAGCTTGATCTGCTTTTCCAATGCCGCTATCTTGAATAAACTATTTTTCAAGAAAGATGGCATGTCGACTCACAATCACATTGTGGTCTTCTGGAATGTAGAAATAGTATCCTAATGACTCTTTAGGATATCCTATGAATCGAGCTCTGAAGGACCTAAACTCTAACTTGTCCGCTTGTTGTCTTTTGACATGAGCTGGACAACCCCAAATTCTGAGATGACTCAGACTTGGTTTCTTACCGTGCCATATCTCATACGGTGTGGTAGGAACGATTTTAGAGGGAACCCTATTCAGTAGATAGATTGAAGTTAACAATGAGTGTCCCCAAAGAAAATCAGGGAGGTCTGTGAAGCTCATCATGGATCGAACCATATCCAATAGAGTCCGATTTCTCCGTTCTGAAACCCCGTTGAGTTGAGGTGTTCCTGGTGGAGTCCATTGAGAGACTATGCCATTTTCCTTGAGATAGTCTAGGAATTCCCGGCTAAGGTATTCACCTCCTCGATCTGATCGAAGAACCTTAATGGGTTTTCCTGTTTTTTTCTACTTCATGTCTGAATTCTTTGAACTTTTCAAAAGCTTCAGACTTGTGTCTCATAAGATACACATACCCATACCTAGACAGATCATCGATAAAGGTAATGAAGTAGACAAAATTGCCTCTAGCCGGCACATCAAATGGGCCGCACACATCAGTATGTACTAGGGCAAGGAGATCTGTGGCCCTTTCCCCATGTCCTAACAAAAGGGAGTTTAGTCATTTTGCCTTGAAGATAAGATTCACAAGTTGGATATGACTCGAAAGTCAACGGACTCAATAGCCCATTTTTCTCCAATTTGTTGATCCTATCTTCTGCTATATGATCTAATCTTAGGTGCCATAGATATCTATCGTTTGGACTATCCCTAGGTCATTTTGGTTTTATGGCATTACATTTTGCTCGATATTAAAAATAGATACAATCAATATGTAACTTGGTAAAAACCATTTAATAATGGAAACACACTTGTAACTTATTTCTCATAACAAGAAATGTTACAATGTCATTTCTTAAGAAAAATCTAAATTACATAGCATTTCTGTATGCTAAACATGAAATAGAAATCAAATTCCTGCTTGTGGCAGGCACAAAATAACAATCCTTTAATACTAGGTCTAAATCAGATGGTAGTCCAAGAGGATATATTTTCATAGCCATAGCAGTAACTCTTGCTCCATTTTCGATGTGTAGGATTATCTCACCATCCCTCAGCCTTCTGCTATCCTCAAGATCCTGCATGAAAGTACAAAAATGAGCACTAGAACTAGAATCAAGCACCCAACTGGATGTAGAAGAAATCGTAAGGTTAGACTCAATAACGAGCATACCTCTAGAAGGACCTGCCTCCTTATTCTTCAAGGTGGCCAGGTAAGTAGGGCAGTTCCACTTTCAGTGGCCGTCAGTGTTGCAATAAAAATACTTTTCTTTGTCAGCGGCCTTCTTCTTCAGCGCTGTCTTTTTTTTCTTTCCTCCCATCTTTTGCCTTTTCATAGACTTCTTCTTCTTTTCAAAAAACTTTCTCTTGGAAGAAGTCCGTTCCATAGCAAGCACTGAGCCTTTAGAACCTTTCATAGAAAGCTCAGCAGTAACTAGCATGTACATAAGCTCGGCCAGAGAATTTTGAAGTTTATGCATATGGTAGTTCATGATGAACTGTCCATATGCATCAGTCAAGGATTGTAGAATTATATCATTCTATAGATCCAGGTCCAACTTCACATCGAACTTCTCAAGCTCTTTTAAATTCTTGATCATCATTAACAATGTCTTTGGACTGACGCACATGCATGCATTTTAGTCTTGATAGTCCATTTAGTACTTGCATACTTGGTATGCGACTCTGGTTAACTAAACATTCTCTGTAGGGTTGAGCAACATTTGTGTGGATAGTCTTTGATATCTTCATGGTTGGCACTGGAGCTCATCAAACATTGAGCCCAACATGTAGTATCTAGCCTTGTTATCTTCGTCCATCTATTTATCAAGAGATGCTCTCTGTTCAACGGATGGATGAGCTGATAAGGTGGGAGGGTCCTGATCCAATACATGAGTTAACTTCTCAAAACCTAAAATGATTTTGAAATTCTGATGCCAATCCTTGTAATTAGGTCCGGTCAGCCTATGGGTGTCTACGATACGTGCTAGTGGGTTGGACGTAGACATTTTTCTATAGAAAGTCAAAGTTTTTAGTTAGATATTATAATTAAGACTTGACTAATTTGTTTAGAGATTTTATTTTTAAATAAATTAGCTTTTAGTATTTTCTTGGATCCCTACACTCCCTCTATAGAGATACGAAAATCTTCACGATTAATGATTTTTAGTGGATGGTACAATCCCACCAACTGACTCATTACCTCACCTAACAGTTATTAATGATGGGTTAGCCAATGAGTGAACAACTCTTATTCAATGATTCTCTAATCATGGTGCACTCAAACTTGGTCTTTAATTCATGAATCTCATCATGCCCAGAATATTGATCTACTCCTTAGTTAAGTCATATCCACCATTTGCACAGATTGGATTTCTAATTGGATCTCTCATTATATTCAAAATATTAAGCCTAATTTATCCTTCAGCTCGTAGCATCCAATGCTTAATAGACATGGTTGCATCTTCCTGGTGCAATTGAACCACTGTAACTAGTCGAGAATAATCAACCTCGGAAAGGACGCACACATCTACAATGGTAGAAGACCTTAGACTTAATCTTTTCTTAGGAAGATTTGATTTAGATCTCATTAAACTAGACTTGACATAGTCATAACAATTATGATTAACCTAGTGGCATGGGTTAGCTCAGATTATTGGCCATCTTAGATTAGGACTGAGCCAACAAATATGGCCAGGTAAGTGAGACTGGTGGAAGCGATATGCCATTAACTCGATAAGAATACATTCAAGTCAAGTAGCTCCTAATTGAAAATCAGTCGATTGTATCTACCAAACATACCTTAGACACCAAATTGTTGAGCCAGAACCAATCGGATTAGTCTACAATTCAGACTCTAACCACTGAGCCTAATTAGGTCTTAGCTTGATTGATCACTCATGTGATTCAATCTTGACCCAGACTTAATCCTATTGGGCTGGTCAATTTAAGCACTCTTGATCCCATCTAACCAAATCTTGATTTGGTTTGATTAACCACTTAGACCTAATTGAGCTACCCAAGCCCGAACCCAATTTTATGAATATATCTTAAATCTAAAAATTCTTAATTTTTATACCTAATAAATTTCATAATTTTAATTCTTAATTAAGTTTAGGATTCACAAACAAAATATGTAAATAAAATCCTAGGATTTCAGGATCTAGGATTTTGCAAAAAATAAGTTTTTAAATTTTTGATTAAAGACGAACATGTAGCACCCCTACACATTATAAGAACACCCTATCGAATGAAAGGAGAGGGTATTTAAACCATACTTTGTTCTTATGATCGGACGGCCAAGTGGAATGCCTTAATAAAAAATATAAAAACTACAAAACTAGTTAGATCTACATCATACATCTCATATATAAAATCGATCTAACTATAAACACATTTTGTATACATCTCATGTATCATATCATGCATATTTTTTAGATCTAAATTATCTCATAATTATCTAAAAAATTAAATTTAAATTGATCTTATCAAAATAAATTCTATGCTAGATAATTATGTAGAACTATTCTACAACTAGTCTAAACATGCATTCATCATATCTCATATAAACAAAAATTAAATAATTTTATTTTTTATTTTTTAGATCTTATTATAATATTTATAATATAAAAAAATAGTAAATAAATTAATCTAAAAATTATAACTTAATCAAATTAAATTATGATCATGCAAGACTATACATAGAACTATTCTATTCTACAACTAGTCATGCATCTTGTAGAACTTAGATCTAAATTATTTAATTATTTAATTTTTTTAATTTTAGATCTAATCATATCTCATGTGATCTCTAAAATCATCTAATTATTAGATTAAAATTAAATTAAAATTAGATCTAAATTATTTATAGGAATCTGGCTTTGATATCAGTTGAAGGGAAAAACCTATTTTCCGGATCAGGTTCATTCAAATCTAATTTGACCAAAAAAAATATTTCAAAATTTTTTTTCTTAAATCTAAATATAATTTGATGAATCTAATAAAATGAAATAAAATAAATTAGATTTAATTTATACCTTATTCTTGGGTAATCTTATTATCCTATAATGATTCTGCTGATTGCCTGAGGTTCTAGATATAGCCATGCAATTGTCTGGCCTTTACCAGTATCCACTCAGACAGGATTTGAATATGTCCTCCTTCTCAATCTTCTCTCTAAAGATTAGATCTGGATCTGATCTTGAAGGTCTTCAAAATAACTTTTGAAGATCCGGTGTCCTCTCTTGTAGCAGTGCTACCTTCTTCCTTTCTTGTCGCCTTTCTCTTGCCTGGATCGCACCAAACTGAAGCTCAAAGCCCTTTGAACATGGAGAGGAGAGAGAAGATTAGAGGTAGGCATGGAGGAGAGAGGGAGATGGCTATGTGGTGTGGGCAAGGGGAGAACCTCTCTAAACCTAGGCATAGATAGGGTTTATATGGACCCTACTACGCCATGCAGTGCCACATCATTTCAGCCAATCACATCTTTTCTTGCAATCAGATCTAAATCTGATTGATGGGATGACATCACCTGATTCAATCAGATGAGAGCCCCTCTCCAACATCCTTAGGTGGCGCCAAGACTGATCAAAGTAGAGTTTTAGGCGCCACCTAAGTTTATTCCATGAAGCAACCTAGAGTCCCATCTGTATGGGACTCTAGGCATCATTATCCTTAGGCGCATGCCTTCCTAGGCATGCACCCCCTCCTTTCCTCTTTCTAGCAGAGGGACAAACCTTCATCTGCTCTTCTATCGGTGCAAGACACATGGGCAGATGTCTAAGTATTAAAGGTCAATGTTTGACCAAAGTCAAAAGACAAGAATTAGTAGGTGATGGTAAATGGCAAGTGTTATCTAAAATTTATCTCATAAATTAAGATAACCCTTTTCTAACTTGGACAAGCTCTAGTCAGACCAAGTAAAGATACCTGAGTGAGCCCAAACATATTTGGCTAAGTCGAGACAACATTTAATGATTGTTGAAGGAGAACTTTAGGCTCAATCATGTGCTAGCACGATTTTCTTGAACCTAATAGAATCTAATTCAAATTAATTAAATTAGATTAATCCAATTGATGATATTCAAATCTAAACCCTTATTTGTGTGATGCAGTTAGGTTCAGTTCTATATGGTAATGAGATATATCGCGATCTCAATCATCGACATCATTGAAACATCTTCCAATGGATTAGAACTTTTCTAATTTAGACAACTAGAATGATCGATCATCCAAATCATTCTAATTGCTCTCAAAATCCACTAGTGACACCTAGCAGTATATGGTGGCAACCCATCAAAATTAAAAATGAACCTCTCGATGCAGTTACCTGTGTGATTAAGTTTCTCTATCTTGAGCTCCAATCGAATTAGGATTAAGATGATCTCATCAAGTCCCAATTTCTATCATATGAATTAATCATTCGATTCAAGTCCAATGTGAAAATTGTAATAGAAACTCTTTCTATTATTTCACTCTGCCATGGTCATGGGCTTATGGACTTGATTTTCATGATCATCATAGGGCTACTCCTCATCTACCGAGGTAGATAGATCCCCTATTGGTGCAATTCAATTCCTACAATGAACATGCTATAGCCAACATACACCTCAGAATTCTGAATGGCAAGGAGATCGAGTTATGGTGTAATAAAATTATAACACCCTCAAGATGAACTATTGATGCACCTCAGATCAAAGAATCAGACACACTACTGTAGCTTCGAGCCAGTCATCGATGAGAAGGTAGAGTTCCTCATTACTACTCGAGGTGGTTACATTCAGTGCCCTCATTATCTAATGAGTAACTGTACTCTCACTTTGGTGTCTCTACATCATAGACTCAAGACTCATCTATCCAAAAGAATGATTGTACACCAACCTTCCGGATCAATTACCATCCTCATGATGATCCTACGGTCGAGAGCATTTTATGAGTTAATAATAAAAATTCATGTCTTAAATTTTCAACTCTTGAAAATAAGAATTATCATTACCATTAACTCAAGGGATGTATCACAGACACTAAATACACATTATGATAGAAAGAAACTCATTTTATTATTTATAGTTAAAATTATAATTTTACTCTTAGAAGTGTATAACAAGTGTCATCCAATTCTGACTTCTAGGGCACACATATCTAACAATGCCCAACAGTTTTCAAGGAGATCAGCCTTCTCTTTAGGGGAGCTAGGGATAAGAACTTCTTGGTGCTGCGGTTCGGTTGCATCTGGAATGGTGCATTCTACTATAAAATTAGCCAGTATTTGAGCTTTAATGGCTGGCTGAGGTTGAAAATAAATATCAAATTCAGTCAACTCAATTTCCCATTTTGCCAATCTTTTGGAGGTGTCAGGTCAGTGAAGAACTACCTTAATGGATTGATCAGTAAGGAAAGTAATTGTGTGTCCCTAGAAATAAGGTCAGAGCTTCCTGGCTATAATCAACAGTAAAGTTCAGAAACTGGGCCAACTCACTTTGAGACTGAGCCAGCTCAGTTGAAAACTGGGTCGGCTAAGTCCACAACTAGATTGGCTAGGTCTTAGAGAAAAATCTAGATAGAGAGTAGCATTTTTGGACTGTTGGTACGGTACACAATTGGGTCAGCTCAGTCTGGGACTGAGCTGACCTAGTCGTAGGTTAGTCGGCTCAGTCTAAAACTGGGTCGGCTCAGTTTTCATGGGTTATTATTTTATGTACGTAGGTTGTTTGGGTTTGGAGAGTTTTTCTATGAGCTTCGGCTTGATCCTTTGTAAAGTATATATACTGAAAATAGGTCAAGATTGTAAGAGTGCTGAAATATACTGAATAAAAGCTCTTTTCTCTCAAAAATCTCTTCTTCTCTTCTTCTTTATTCCTTGATTTATTCGATCGTGCTTCCATAGAGATCTCTAAGAAGTACTTCCTTGATTGCTTGGCTAATCATCGATGGCCACGCTGATCCATGCGGGAAGAGCACATATTCCCAATATTTGGTATTAGAGCGGTGTTGCATGGAAGGAAGACACCTAAGATTTACTACATCCAAGATCTGTTGCATCAGGTTTTATCCTAAAATTTTAAGTTTGCTTCATGGTTGTTTCTAGATTGAGGTGGAGATTGTTTACATGAAGAAATGGTGATATAGAAGTTTGGAAAAAGGATCTAGAGCTAGTTAGATCTTCTATGAAGGATAGTTTTACTGGTGTGTGATCGTGAAGGATGTTAGAGATCTGTTCTTGACTTGTTTGAAGTATTGGGATTAAGTGGATTCAAGATGGATTTTGAAAAGTTTGATAGTAAGAAAAACCTTACCTTATGGCAGCAAAGAGTAAAGGACTTGTTGGTTCAGCAGAGGATCTACAAGATCTTGATAAAAGAAAGACCAAAAAAGATCAGTGCTGAGGATTGGGAAGAGTTGGAGAAAATTGCTTTTAGCATAATCCGGATGTGCTTGGTCGATCAGATTTTACTCGAGGTTTGCATAGAGAGTATGGCAAAGGGACTCTAGAAGAGACTGAAGAACACACATGGGGAAGAACATGACGAACAAGCTATGGTTGAAGAAACAGCTGTATAGTGTGAGGATGCTCGAAGGTGGAAATCTTGTTGCACATATCCAAAGGTTCAATCAGGTGTATTCTGAGGTAATGAGTTTGGATGTGAAGATCGATGAGGAGGATCGGATATTGTTGCTATTATGTTCTCTCCCAAGTTCGTATGATGGTTTCATAACAACTATAGTTTATGGGAAGGAGATCCTAAACTACGTAGAGATTGTTGGTGTGCTTAGATCAAATGAGCAAAGGGAGAAGATCTGCAAGGGAGACCCTAAGTCTGAGATCTTGGCTGTGAACGAAAGATAGAGAAGATCAAAGGAGAAGATAAGAGAAAAATTCAAGGGTAGATCAAAGTCTCACGGTCAGAGGAAAATGACATTGAAATGTTATAAATGTCATCAGCCTGGACACCTGAGGAGAGATTGTCCCCTTTTGAGATCAAAAAAAGGGAAGGCTAGCAAGGGAGATGATACAGCTTCTGTGAGCAGTGGAGAAGACTTGCTAGTTGTATCAGATGGATCCATAGAGTATGATACTATATGGATATTAGATTCAGCATGCTCGTACCACTATACTTCTCATTGGGAGTGGTTTGTTACCTACCAAAAGATCGATGATGGAAGTGTCAGTCTTGGAGATGATCACCCATGCAAAGTAGCTAAAATTAGCTCTATCAGGATGAGGATGTATGATGGAATCATTCATACATTATCAAATGTCAGGCATGTACTAAAGTTGAAAAAAAATTTGATTTCTTTGGGCTACTTGGAAGAGCAGGATTATGCTTTTAGTAGCCAGGCTGGGAGAAGATGTCTAAAAATTTTTAAAAAAGTTTTGGTGGTGATGAGAGGTAGAAGACTGAGCAACAATCTTCATAGAATGGAAGGCTCAGTGGTAAATGATAGTGCAGAGGTGCTAGCAGCGACATAGGAGGAGAAGATTTTATATCAACTATGGCACTATCGAATGGGTCATATGAGTGACCGTGGGCTCACAGAACTAACTAAAAGAGGTATGATCCTAGCCCTGAAGAAGGAGGGCATAGATCTTTGTGAGCCATGTATCTTTGGCAAACAACATAGGATAAAGTTTGCCAGAAGTACCAAGCGCAGCGAGGGAGTGCTGGATTTAGTGCAGTCGAATATATGGGGATCAGCTCCTGTATCAGCTAGAGGTGGGGCAAAATATTTTGTTACTTTCATTGATGATTTCTCAAGGAAGGTATGGGTTTATCTGATCAGAGAAAAAATCAGAGGTGTTTACCTGGTTCAGAGCCTGGAGAGCTGAAGTAGAGAAGGAGTCAGGGAGACAGGTAAAGTATCTAAGATCGGACAATGGAGGAGAGTATACTAGCCTAGAGTTCAGGAGGTACTGTGAGGAAAATGGCATCAAACGTTATTACATGGTGAGGATGAGTCTCTAGCAGAATGGTATCGTAGAGAGGATGAACCAGACACTGAGTCTCTAGCAGAATGGTATCGTAGAGAGGATGAACCAGACACTGATCGAGAAGGCACGGAGTTTGAGGCTACAGACATCACTCCCAAAGTTCTTTTGGGGTGATGCTCTAACTTTTTTTTATTTTTTTGTGAACAGATCCCCTCATTATAAGCTGAATGGAGGCATTCCAGAAGAGGTCTAGAGTGGAAAGAAGGTAGAGTTTGGCCACCTGAAAGTCTTTAGTTGCACAGCCTATGCACATGTGGAGGCAACCGAGAGGAGCAAATTGAATCCCAAATCTCAAAAGATGACATTCATAGGGTATCCACAAGGAGTCAAGGGGTACCTACTATGGGACTCTCAGGGATAGAAGTCAGTGATCAGTAGGAACGTTATCTTTGATAAGAAGAGCATCTTGAGGAGGTCTGAAATAGATAGAACTAGAGAAACAAAGATGAACAACGGTGGCCAGTCAGAGAATGAAGGCATGCAGGTTACATCCACTTAAAAAAGTGTTTCTATTAAAGTGGAGCTGGACAGAAAAGTATTGTCTTAGATTGAAAATTAGTATGGAGGGTCGGCAGTTCAGAGAGATATGCAGGAGCAGCCACAAACATCAAGCAAAGATGTACCAGTGGGAGTGGCTTTGCACAAGCCTTAGCGTACTATTAGGAGATCGATCAGATTTGGCATTGATGAGGTTATCTCCTATGCACTCATCACTACTAATGAAGATCCAAAGAATTATGCAAAGACCATGGAGAGTGAGGATCATGATTCATGGATGCAGGCCATGATAGAGGAGATGGAATCACTTGAGAAGAATTAGACATGACAGCTAGTGGATCTTCCAAAGGGTGCTCGACCTATTGGCTCAAAGTAGGTGTTCATAAAGAAAGAAGCACCTTCAGAACAAGGTAGAGTCAGATTCAAAGCATGGCTAGTAGCAAAGAGATACTCACAAAGAGAAGGGATTGACTACATAGAAATTTTCTTTCCTATGGTGCGTCATACATCTATTCGAGTTTTGCTGTCACTGGTGGCACAATATAACATGGAATTAGAATAGATGGACGCAAAGATGGCCTTCCTTCATGGGACTTTTGAGGAAAGAATCTACATGAAGCAGCCAGATGATTTCATGGAGATGGGATAGGAAGAAAAAGTGTGTTTACTTAGGAAGTCTTTGTATGGCTTGAAACAATCCCCTCATTAGTGGTATCGAAGGTTTGATAGCTTTGTTTTGAGCCTGGGTTTCAGCAGATGTGAACATGATTGTTGTGTCTACGTTAAGGATGTAGATGAGGAGGATACCCTATACCTATTATTGTATGTAGATGATATGCTCATAGCCAGTAGAAGCATGGATGCTGTGAAAAGGTTGAAAAGGATATTATCATCTAAATTTGAGATGAAAGATTTGGATCTAGCTAAGAAAATCCTTAGAAGGAAGATTTGCAGAGATAGGTGCAAAGGAGTGCTCCATTTGTCATAAAAAAAGTATGTCCAAAAGGTTTCGGAAAGGTTTAGGATGGAGAAGGCCAAACCTGCAGAGACACCATTATCGAGCCATATGTCTCTCTCCAAGTTATAGTGCCCCCAGTCAGAAGAGGAGAGAGAGTATATGGAATGAGTCACTTATGCAAATACTTTAGGTAGTGTGATGTACACTATGGTATACTGTAGACTAGATATAGCACATGCTGTGAGCACGGTTAGTAGATACATGGCTAACCCTGGGAAGGAACACTGAAAAGCATTGAAATGGATATTGAGATATCTGCATGGAGCAAGGGATTATGGTTTGGTGGACAGCCAGGAGGATTTGAAGAATAATCTATGAAGATGTGTGAAGGTTCAAGTTTTCTAGAAGGGTTTGTTGATGCAAATTATGCTGGTAATCTTGATATAAGGAGGTCTACTATTGGATACCTCTTTTGCATATATGATGGACCGGTGTCTTGGAGATCAATCCTTCAGTCAATTATGGCCTTGTCTGCCATAGAGGCCGAGTACATTGGGATAACGGAGGCTACAAAGGAAGCCTTTTAGCTTAGGAGGCTAATTGATGAGTTGGAGGTAGAGCAGAGCAAGATTACACTATTCAGTGATAGTCAGAGTGCTCTATTGTTGGCACAGAACCCAGTCTATCATGCACGCACAAAGCATATAGATATGAGGTACCACAGGATCAAAAAGCTGATAGAGAAAGGTGAAGTAAAACTGATGAAGGTCCATACCAAGAAGAATTAGTCTGATGCACTCATGAAGGTATTCTCCAAAGATAGCTTTTAGAGATGTCTGGCATGGATGGGTCTATTAAGAGCAGATGAGTTCATAAGAACTTGGAAGCACCAAGGTGGAGAATGTGAGCTCAGAAGTGGCACTCCCAAGTCTTGGAAATATGAGAAGATAGGTTATGGAAAGATAGAAGCGAGCCAGAAGAAAACTTACTCTCAATGGTAAAGTTCAAAAACTGGGCCGACTCACTCTGAGACTGAGCCGGCTCAGTTGGAAACTAGATCGGCTTAGTCCAAGATTGGGTTGGCTAAGTCTCGGAGAAAAATTCAGATAGAGAGCAGCATTTTTGGGCTATTGGCATGGTATAGTCTGAAACTAGGCCAGCTTAGTTTTCGTGGGTTATTATTTTATGTACGTGAGTTGTTTGGGTTTGGAGAGTTTTTCTATGAGCTTGGGCTTGACCCTTTGTAAAGTATATATAATGAAAATAGGTCAAAATTATAAGAGTACTGAAATATACTAAATAAAAGCACTTTTCTCTCAAACATCTCTTCTTCTCTATTCTTTGATTTATTTGATCGTGCTTCCATAGAGATCTCTAAGAAGTACTTTCTTGATTGCTTGGCTAATCACCAACGGTCATGCCGATCCATGTGGGAAGAGCGCATATTCCCAACATATGAGTCTTAGGGCTAGGACAGGAGTTATCCTAGGTGAAGGCAGAGTGTAGCCCTGCACGGACTCAAGATTTAGATGTGAGGACCTTGAAGGGCTTGGTAGGTGCTTCGAAGTCCTGGGATATAAGGTGGAGCAAGGGACGAAAGCCAGAAAAAGAATTAGCCAAGACAAGGAGCTGACATACAGGTGGGCTAGCTCAAATACATAGTCGAACCAGCTTGGGCTAAGATCGAGCTGGCTCAGGATGTGGTTGAATCGGCTATCTCAGGCTGATAGAAGACAAGATTCGGGCAAGATGCAGTCGAGCCAGCTTGGCTTCTGATAGAGCCAGCTCGATGGTGGCGAACAGAATTGGATGGGATTTTCTATTTGGGTCTAGGATAGACTTTTATCCTAGGATCTTAAGGCCTGGACCAATAAGATCTTAAGGAGGCTAACTCATGTATGGGTCGGATTTAGATCCAGGGGATAAGAGCATATGAGATATATATACATGGGCTTGGTGAGTGATTTCATGTATTGGGTTAGTCTAAAGGAGTTTTTCAGCTGGGATTTGGGTTTACTAGGATTCATGTGATATAGCAGAAATCTTAGGATACATAAATCTAGGTGTTGTATTTTTATAATAGAGTGGAATATAATTGAGCTTTTCTTTCTAAAAACTCTCTACTCTTCTCTTTCTGATTCCAACTTTAAGCCCTAGGTGTCGGCCATCTACTTTGTTCTTCTTCTCTCCAACAATTGGTATCAGAGAGATACCAGGATCCAACAAGTGGTATCAGAGCCTGGTTGAGCATGGAGGAGTAAGAAGATCATATTTCAGCAGAGATTAGTAGTGAGGTTCAGATCTAAAAGCTTTCTCTAGGCTTCGTGAGGAAGAAAGAGATCACCGAGCTACTGTCCGCCATCCCTAGTTAAGGTATTTTTTAGATCCACCTGTTTGTTGTTTTTGACTCATACGATCATGGAGAATAGTAGGTTGAAGGTAGAATTTAAGAAGTTTGATGGAAAGAAAAGTTTCACAATGTAGAAGATTAGGATGGAGGATCTGCTAGTTCAGATAAGACTGGATTCGGGTTTGGAAGATAGGTTGGAGGAGATGACAGACAAGAAGTGGGTGTCCTCAGAAAGAAGGGCATGTGCCATGATTAGGGCTTGTCTGGCAGATGAGATGCTGTATGGCATGTTGGAGGAGAAGACACCCAAGAGTTTGTGGTCAAGGTTACATTAGTTGTACATGGGGAAGAACATGTATAACAAGTTCGTGCTAAAAAAGCAACTGTACAGCCTTCGGATGCAAGAGGGCAAGGATGTTCAGGGCATATTTAGCGGTTTGATCGGATGAGCATGGATTTGCTCAACATTGGGTTTTATCTCAAAGAGGAGGATAAAAAATTATTGTTGCTATGTTTGCTATATAGGAGCTTTGATCCATTGGTAACTACATTGCTGTATGGTAAGGAGATATAGATGTACAAAAGATCATATCAGTGCTAAGATCCAACGAGCAATGGGAATGGATGATGAAGAGGAAGGTCTTCTAAGAGGGTCTCATGATTTCAGAGAGGCCCACTGATAAGTACCATAAATTTACCTATAAAAGCATCAATTTATCAATTAATTTATGCTTATTTTTAAGAATTAATAATTAATGGATACATATTTTTGAGAAATTCATATTTTTATTAATTAAAAAATTAATTAAAAAAATAATAAAAATAAAAAACTAAAATTTTAATATCAATGAAAAGAGCTTATTTTTTTTATCATAATAAAGTAAGTTTTGAGCAAAACGGAGCTAAAACGGAAAAGATATAAATTTCTAAAGAAATAAAAAAAATAAATGAAAAATAACATACGGCTCAGCCGGCTCAAACCACCATGCCGCAGCAGCCGGTGCGTCCAAATGCACCAAGCCAAGCCGACTAAGCTGGTGTGCCAAGCCAACCATGCTAGCCGACTTAAGCTCAGAAGCCACCCGCCAGTCCACAACACAGTGTGAACCGCCAGCTCAGCAAAATCGGGCGAATCAAAGCTTGCCACGTGGTGGACGTAGAACCTTAAAGGGTTTACGAAAAATCCATCATGGCTCATAGGGCATTTTGGTCTTTTCATCCATTGATATGAGGCACAGATTGGTTATGGTGTGCGGTGTGGTCGGTCCATGCGGTCCATGCGGTCCATGGGAACAGTAAATGCACGATCATGTGGTGGTGGTTGCTTGCGGTCAAGATCGAACGATCAAGATTTATTCCAACTCTGATTTGGTTTCTGATTTCATCCGGATTGCCATCGAACGGCAGCGCTTGATTCCAGCTTCGATCCGATGGTCTAGAAAAGCTTTTGATGGTGATCAGACTCTCAAGCACGTGATCAACGGCCTAATTTCCTCCATCAAGCACGATCCAATGGTCAGAACTTAATTCAACTTGATCTGGGCCATTACACATCCATTTTTGGTATTTTTGGAAGCATCAAATCACCATCTGATGGCTTGAATTAAAAGAACTCAACAGAATTTATTTAGGGGCTATTTTAACCCAAATTTTACTCAGATTTCTTTCTATTTTCACGATTAAAACAGTCCTTAGTCCCACATTGCCCAGAAGAAAATCCTCCAGCCCTCCAACATCTATTTAAGGACCCACAGGCCTTCAAAACAAATATCTTCAATCAAGGTGAAGCCTTGTATAGGGTGAAGCCAGGCTCTGGGTTAATGGCTGCCTCAAGGCAACTGATGCCGAGAGAAAAAGCTGGGCTTCTACACCATCTTTCCACCAATCACGATCCAAGATCAGAGATCAGGCTATTTTATTTTATTTTATTTCATGTATTTAAATTTTAAAATTTTAATTGATAAAAAATTTATTATTATACTTTAATTTTAACTTTTTTTTTGTTTAATTTCTATATTTTAACTATTGCTTTTTATTTTCCTGCAAGTAGATGCTAAGATCTAACTAGTAGATCTTAGTACCAAGTTTATTTTTCTGCATAATTTAGTTTCCACTTCGCAATTCTAAATTTCTGACTTCAAATTCTATTTTCAAATCTTTTTCTTTTTTTAAGAAAATTAAAGACTTCAAATCTAAAAATACTACCTTTCCTATGGATTCGACCTGACTCACTGCTATCGACAGATTTTTAATTATTTTAAGAAGTCGGATTAAACTGATAAACACGGTGTCTTAATGATAACATTGCATTCCTATCAAATTTTCGATGCCGTTGCTGGAGAAGGCATGGACATTAAATTTTTGATCTCTTTGATTTTTTTGTAAATAAATTATAAATAATTTTTTTTTCTTATAAATATTACTTGCTAACTTTTTTTATTATTTTACAGAAAAAGAGATTAAAGAACAAAAAGAACCAAAAGTTTTGCTTGGTGAGATCAATCCTAACCCTAGTTCTCTTTTCTTTTTATTTTATTTATTTATTTATTTTATTTTTAAATTAATTTTAAAAAATATTTATATAAATCTAATTAAAAATCTCATGATAAAATTAGAAATCCAAACTGCTTAGAGTATACATCATATTATTTTTATTTTTATTTTTATTTTTTTTGGTGATTGCTGGAGGCAAGGTAAGTCTTTCAGAATTTAATTAGTTGCATGCATCTAGTTTAAATTGCATAGAATCCTTTGATTGAAAATTTTTTGTGCATATTCATATTAAACCAAATTAAGGACATAACCCAATTAAATAAGATAAGGTGGGAATTTGATCATCCTTCCTTAGCCCATAAACAACCAACCGGCATCCTGCATTGACCTAAGCCTTTAATTTTAAAATCAATTAGACATCAGCCCTAGGAACTCGAGCTCAATAGGACAAAAAATCCTAAGAGTTGAATCAAGTTAGGGTTAGTTAATTTGACTGGTGTCTAGGAAAGTGGTTCAGGGATGACTGGACTCGGAGAAAGGTGGTTTCTAATTGGTTCCATTAGCTTACTTGGTCAAGCACAATTGGTGTCTAAGGCAAGCAACGGGGGGACTCCCACCGACCTTATACTTACCTGGCTAGTTGATTGGCTGATCTTAGACTTAGAGGGCTTGAAGGTGACCTTGGCAGTTAGGAGTTGTCTAGATCTAGGATAACCATGTCATGATTGATTGATCAACTTGATTGCTAACTAACATCAAATCTAATTAAACCTAATTCTTCTTTTTTTTCTTAGTTCTAGGACTCCTTCGGACCTCTTCTTTAGAACTTTTCTTTCTTTCTTCTCCTTTCTCCTCTAAAAATAAAATAAAATAAAATAAAATAAAAATTAAATTAAAATAACTTAAAAAATATTAAAAATAATAATTAAATTAAATTAAATTAAAGTAAATTAAAATTAATAAATAAAATAATTAAAAAATTAATTTTTGATATAATAAAATAATTAAAAAATTAATTCTATTTTTTTTTGAACCATACATTAGGGTTGCACTAGTGCATGCATGGTAGAAAATTGCTTTATCTAATCTAATTGAACCCAACCATAAAATTAAATAGCTGAATTGTATTAAACTCGATAACCAAATAGCTGAAAATTTTAGAGAACCACCTAAGCAGATGAAGGAATACTTTATTCCTTCCACCTATAATCCATCGACTTATATCCAATTACCTAAAATTCATGCTACCCACTATGAGATCAAGCCGACTACAATCCAGATGCTTTCATCTTTCTATGGGAACACCAATGAAGATCCTTATAAACATCTGGATGAATTCTTAGAAATCTGCTCTATGGTGAGAATTCAAAATTTAACTAATGATGTCCTCAGACTAATTTTATTTCCCTTATCATTAAAAGATAAAGCCAAGTACTGGCTTGACACAATAGGGAGACCATTTAAAACTTGGGCTGACTTGAAAAGTGAATTTCTTAAAAAAATTTATCCCATAGGCCGAACCAATACTATGAGATGAGCTATCACTGGATTTGCTCAGCTTCCAGGGGAACAGATTCACGAGTCATGGGAGAGACTTAAAGAACTTCTTAGAAAATGCCCACACCATGGTCTATCTAAGTAGCAAATAGTTTAAGCTTTTTATAAGAATTTTAGAGATCAATATAGACAGATAGTGGATGCATCTTGTGGAGGTGCATTCATGAACAAGAGTGAGGACGAAGCCTATACCTTATTTGAAATCCTGAGTGAAAACTCAATTAACCATGCTTCGTTGTCTTTCTATCAAACCTGGGCAGGGATCCATGAATTTAAACATCTAGAATCTAGTCCTAAGACTGATTCAAATTTGATAAATAAAGTGGACTTTCTTACTCAGAAATTAGATTAAGTCCTAATCCTAGGTCAACAATCTTCTGCATAATTCACATCATCTTCTAATTATCAGAAGATTTGTTCAATTTGTGCTAGCCCAATCCATCATGTGAGTGAATGTCCTATGACTACACAGTTTTTTACCTTTTATCCAAGAATAAGTCCAAGCTGCTAAAGACTACTCCAAGCCGGTTAATGATCCATTTTCAAATTCATATAACTCTAGCTGGAGAAACCATCTCAATTTTTCTTGAAAATGACAACAGACTCAAACTCAGACCCAAACTCCATCAGTGCAAAATTATCAGAATAGACCTCAATACCAGAACTATACTTATAATAGAGGTCAGCCTAGTAAGCCTTTCCAACCACCACATCATAATCAGCCCTTATACCCACCTCCTCAACAGACTAATCTAGCTGATGATAGATTTAACCAACTTCAACAATTGATTCTGACTCAACAGCAATCTATCGCCAGGCTAGAAGTTCAAATAGGATAATTAGTTGAGTCTAACATGAGGAGAAAATTAGATCAACTACCAAGCCTACCAATTTCAAACAACCTACCTAATGTCCACCAACTATTTGGACCAAGTTATCAATTTAATGTCTCACTTAAGAATCTCCAATTAGAGAATGCCAAAGTAATTCCTGAACTTAAAAGCTATAGGATTCTTATGGACCCATACCAAGACCAGGTGAAAGAGGCCAGTACTGATGCTAGCCAAAATAAAAATTTAGAAAAATTGGTTAGTACTGAGACTAACCATATAGAAAATCCCAAGTCAGAAATTAGTACTGATGCTAGTTCCAGTTTAAATAAGATAGCAAAAGGGGAAAAGAGAATAGATGATTTACCTGAGACTTATAAACCTAATGTCCTATTCCCTTCAACCCTAAAAGCCGATTCTTCTTACAAAAATCAAGAGGCATGTAATGAAGTGTCAATGGAGTTGTTTAAGTAAGATCACATTAATTTATCTCCAAAATTAAATCCACCTTTAGACATCCTTTCAGCACCCATTGAATCAAACTTAACTCCTAAAACTCCATTTATAAGCATTTTAGAAGAACAAATAGGAGAAATTCTTAATAAATATGGGTCTGATAATGGGATCATAAATTATGTTCCTAAAATTAATAATAAATATATCAATAATAGGATTATAAATTAACTTTCTGAGATTAGCAATCCAAAACCATTAGAATTTATCAATCCAATGTTTGACATAGGATAGTAAGCTGCATTGTGTCCGACTGAAGATGGTAAACTTAGCGCTTGTTGGAAGGCAACCCAATATTTAATTTTTTTTTAGTCTAATTTATCTTTTTAGTTAATTTTCTTTTTAGGATAATTTGAATAAGCTGGAGGGAGAGCTTAAATTTTTAGAGGCATGTGCTGGACAAAAAATATAGTCAGGTGTATTCTTTCATGTTCTTTATTATATCCTTTATTTTTTCTTCTTCATTAAGGATAATGTCGATCAAGTTGGAAGGAGAGAAAAATAAAAATTTTAAAATTTTAAGTCCTCGAAAAAGCTAGTATTTAGTATTTAGACACCTGATTATGCTTAAGAATCAAATTAAACTAAGCATTTTTTTAAAAAAAATTGATGCACAGATCAAAAAATCTATGAGATATTGAGGAATCAAATATTAAGAAAATTCAATAAAGAATTAAGTTCAGAATATAAATTTTTTTTTCTTGGAGTATTTCTAATTTTTTTTACTAGTATCAAAGAAAAATCTACTTTTTATAGGCTTATGTAGGATAACTATATATTTTTTCATATAAAAAAATTAAATAAAATAGTTTTCATATAAAAAATTAAATAAAATAATTTGCTTTTCACTGAGTAACTGGACCTCTTTGCCTATGCAAGCATTGAGTTTCTCGTCAAAAGATGGAAAGTACAAAGAAGCTCATTATAAAGGTAGTCTTAACTCGTAGCCTATTTGATTCGAGCTAGTAAGCCTAAGGGGTATTCTATACCTAGTGCCCTAAAGCCAACTGGTTTGGAAGTCATTGGCCCAAGACTCGTTACATGGATCGAATAGAAAGCTTAATGGGTTAAGACACTCAATAGTGATACAACGTCAAAAGCAAAAAAAAATATTGGTCTCCCATCGAGTAATCGGATCCCGTTGCCTAAGTAATCAATGATATTCGCATCAAAAAGTAGATAATATAAAAATAAAAATCAATAAATGAAGGGCAGAAGTAGCAATACACTTATCTATATGAAAGTTTGGACAAATTAAAGATAAAGGTAGGATAATTTAGAAAAAATTTAGAAAAATTTAATATTTTTTACTTAATTTTTTTATTGATATGTATTAATATCCTAATAATATATCTCACTTAAGCTCTACTGAATATCAATGACCATTTTGAAAACTACTTAGGCAAAATTCAAAACTTTAAAATTAAAAGGTATTTAAAACTAAATTCTTTCTTTACTCGAGGAGAGCAAAGCTTAAGTTGGGGGGTGTGATAAGTACCATAAATTTATCTATAAAAGCATCAATTTATCAATTAATTTATGCTTATTTTTAAGAATTAATAATTAATTGATACATATTTTTGAGAAATTCATATTCTTATTAATTAAAAAATAAAATAATAAAATAATAAAATAAAATTTTAATATCAATGAAAAGAGCTTATTTCTTTGATCATAATGAAATAAGTTTCGAGCAAAATGGAGCTAAAATGGAAAAGATATAAATTTTTAAAGAAATAAAATAAAAAAATAAATAAAAAATAACATACAGCTCAGCTGGCTCAAGCTGCCATGCCGCAGCAGCCGGCGCATCCAAACACATCGAGCTAAGCCGACCAAGCCAGCGCGTCAAGCCAGCCACGCTAGCCGACTCAAGCCCAAAAGCCACCCACCGGTCTATAGTATAGTGTGAACTGCCAGCTCAGCAAAAACAGGCGAATCAAAGCTTGCCACGTGGTGGACCTAGACCCTTAAAGGGTTTACAGAAAACCCATCATAGCTCATAGGGCATTTTGGTCTTTTCATCGATTGATATGAGGTGCTGATTGATTATAGTGTGCGGTACGGTCGGTCCATGCGATCCATAGAAATAGTAAATGTGCGATCGTACGGTGGCAGTACTTGCGGTCAAGATCGAACGGTCAAGGTTTATTCCAACTTTGATTTTGATTTTGATTTCATCCGGATCACCATCGGATGGCAGCGCTTGATTTCAACTTCGATCCGACGGTCCAAAAAAGCTCCCGATGGTGATCAGACTCTCAGACGCATGATTAATGGCCTAATTTCCTCCATTAAGTGCAATCCAATGGTTAGAACTTAATCCAACTTGATCTAGGCCATTACACGTCCATTTTTGGTATTTTTGGAAGCATCGGATCACCATCTGATGGCCAGAATTAAAAGAACTCAATAGAATTTGTTCAGGGGTTATTTAATCCAAATTTCACTTGGATTTCTTCCTATTTTCATGATAAAATAGCCCTTAGTCCTACATTGCCAAGAAGAAAATCCTCCAGCCCTCCAACATCTATTTAAGGATCCATAGGCCTTCAAAACAAATATCTTCGATCAAGGTGAAGCCTTGGTACAGAATGAAGCCAGGCTCTGGGTTAATGGCTGTGTCAAGGCAACTGATGTCGAGAGAAAAAGCTAGGCTTCTACACCATCTTTCCACCAATGCCAATCCAAGATCAGAGATCAGGCTATTTTATTTTATTTTATTTCATGTATTTAAATTCTAAAATTTTAATTAATAAAAATTTTATTATTATACTTTAATTCTAGCTTTTTATTTTTATTTAATTTCTATATTTTAATTATTATTTTTTATTTTTCTGCAAGTAGATGCTAAGATCTAACTAGTAGATCTTAGTACCAAGTTTATTTTTTTGCATAATTTAATTTCCATTTCGCAATTCTAAATTTTTGACTTCAAATTCTATTTTCAAATCTTTTTCTTTTCTTTTAAGAAAATCAAAGACTTCAAATCTAAAAATACTACCTTTCTTATGGATTCAACCTGACTCACTGCTATCTATAGATTTTTAATTATTTTAAGAAGTCAGATTAAACTGATAAACATGGTGTCTTAATGATAACATCGCGTTCCTATCACTCACACAAGGAAAGAAAAAGGATCAGTGAAGGGGCAGAAAGGGGTCCAAGAGATGCTTCAAGTATGGTGAAGTAGGGCACTTTAAGCAAGAATGTTCATTTTGAAAAAAGTGCAAGAGAAGAAAAAACTCGAATTCCATCGATTCAATCGTTGAAAGTGAAAAGTCGGATGAGCTCTTGGTGGTTTTGAAGGAGCCCGTAGAGTACAATGTATCTGAGATGATTTTGGATAAGTTTGTAGAGTTCAGAGGATTTGAAGGGACAGCGATGGTGTCTGAGGCATAGCAGCAGGCTCAATAGTGCAGCATTGAGTAGTTGTCCTCGGGGGACTTGATTATAGAGTCGACTTCAGCGGCATCAGGAGGACTTTGATTTCAGGTGGAGCATTGGATAGAGGTGGCTTGATAGATGGAGAGAGATGTAACATGAGTTCAAAGTGGAGGAGTGCAGAAGGATCAATATCCTAGCACCAACATCGGAGATGCATAGTTTCAGGTGGAGCAGCATGTGCGGGAGGACAGGTGATGTTCTGAGGAGACCGGGTCAGGGTATGCAGCAGGCGCCCTCATAGGATTGCTGCAAATTCTTCAAAAAAGTCTAAGATAGTTGATGCGGTTGCTAAGTAGAAGGATGCTTACAACTCTAAGGATGGTGTATAGAAGCAAGCCAAGATCTTCAGTGGTGGAGGTGGTCATCCCAAAAGGCTCAAAGGAAGCTCAACAGCTGAAGAAGAATGGTAGTAGCAAGGTGTGCACAAAGAGCTATTAGGGCATGCAACGATAGTGGGATCGTGCAGAAAAATATTATCAGGTGTGCCAAGGCTTGGGCGCACCAAGATGGAGATTGTAGGATTTGATGTAGTGCTCTCAAGCCTTGGGAGCCCACAGGAGGAGCCAGGGTGTTGGCTCTGGGAGACTAGGATGGGTGTGAGTCCTAGGGCTAGGATAGGAGTTATCCTAAGTGAAGGCGGCATGTAGTCTTGCAGGGACTCGAGGTTCAGGTGTGAGAATCTTGAGGGGCATGGTAGGTGCTCCAGATATCTGGAACACAAGATGGAGCAAGGGACCAAAGCTAGGAAAAAAATCAGCTAAGACAAGGGCTGACACACAGGTGGGCTAGCTTGGATACGTAGTTGAGTTGGCTTGGATTGAGATCGAGCCGACTTAAGGTGTAGTTGAGCCGACTATCTCAGGCAGATAGAAGATAGGGTTCGAACAAGATGTAGCTGAGCCAGCTCAACTCTTAACAAAGTTGGCTCGATGGTGGTGAAAAAAATTGGACGAAATTTTTTATTTGGGTCTAGGATAGGCTTTTATCCTAGGGTCTTAAGGCCTAGACCAATAAGTTCTTAAGAGGGCTAACTCATGTATGGATCGGGTTCAGATCCAGGGGATGAGAGCATGTGAGATATATGTACATAGGCTCGGTGAGTGCTTTCATGTATTGGATTAGCCTAGGAGAGTTTTTCAGTTGGGGTTTGGGTTTATTAGGGTTCATGTAGTGTAGCAAAAATCCTAGGATATATAAATTCAGGTATTGTATCTTTAAAATAGAGTGGAATACAATGGAGCTTTTCTCTCTAAAAACTCTCTACTATTCTCTCTTTGGTTCCAACTCTAAGACCTAGATGCCGGCCATCTACTTTGTTTGTTTTCTCTCCAATAATTGGTATCAGAGAGGTACCAAGATCCAACAGTACTCAAGAAATAAAAAAGCAGAATGATGGGAAGGAGAAGAGAGCTTAGAGGAAAATGTATCTAAAGGGTTCCTTTTATAGATGGGGCATGAAACAAACTGATGGTGATAGCCATAATCGTTCGATAGTGGACCGTTCAGGCCATGTGGAGTTTGTTATGTTGACCCACCAACTGGCATCATCTTGCTCTGATACCAATTGTTGTTCCTACGGCTGCTCGGAGCCACAGCTGTAGATCTGATCTCTTATGTGAACCTGAGTGTTAATCTAGCAAACTGAAGAAGATCTAAGAAAGATGAGAGAAGGTAGGGTTTTGGTGTTAGAACAAGAGAGAAGAGAGAAGAGAGTTAAGGAGAAAAGCTCAATTGTATTCCCTTCTATTGTAAAAGTTATAATATCCTGGTTTATATACCCTAGAGTTTCCACATGAACCCTAATAAACCATAGCTTAAAAACTCCCTTAGGATAACCCAATACATGAAAGCACTCACCGAGCCTAAGTCTCATATGCACTCATTCTCTGGATCTAATCCCAACCCATACACGAATTAGCCCCCTTATGACCTCTCAAATCAGGCCTTAAGACCCCTAGGATCAACCCAGAACCTAGCCCAAAATAGATCCTCGTGTAACTCTGCCCGTGCACTGAGTAGCTCAATCTCAGCATTGAGCCGGCTAAGTTTCACTGGGTCAGCTCAGTTTGAAACTGAGCCGGCCTAGTTCTGTGCCATGCCCGCAGTCCCGAAACTTGATCTTTCTATTTTTTCTATGCTCTGAGACTTAGCCGATCCAATTTTGGACTGAGCCGGCTAACCTATAGAAAATATCATTTTCGTAGTCTTAATTCTTCGGCTTTGGTTCCTTGCTCCATGTTGAATCCCAGATCTCCAAAGCACCAACCATGCCCCTTGAAGCCCTCAATACCTGAACCTCAAGCTCGTGGAGAGCTACATGCCACCTCCACCCTAGGACAACTCCTGTCCTAGCCCTAGGACCGCACCTATTTTAGTCTCCTTAGAGCCCTCACCCTGGCTCCGCCCGTGGCCTCCCAAGGCTTGGGAGCACCACATCACCTAAAATCTCCACCTTGGTGCGCCCAAGCCTTGGCACACCTGAAAACATCCTCCTACACAATCCTGCTATCCCTACATGTCCTGATAGCCCCTTGTACTCACCTTGCCACTACCATTCTTCTTCAACTACTGAGCTCCCTTTGAGGCCTTCGGGATGACCGCCTCCACTGCTGAAGTCCTTGGCTTGTTTCTCTACACCATCTTTATAGTTGTAGATATCCTTCTACTTGACAGCTGCATCACTTATCCTGGACTTCCTTGGAGATCATGCAATGTTTCTTCTACTTGACAGCTGCATCACTTATCCTGGACTTTCTTAGAGATCATGCAATGTTTCTTTACCGACAGTCACTGCATATCCTGATGCTCCACCTGACACTGTCCCCTTAGAGCCACACCTATCTTCCTGCACAATCCTCTCCACTTGGATCTATACAGCCCTGGCACTGGTGTTGGGATATAGGTCCTCCCTCTGCACCCCTCTGCTCTGAACCCATGTCACAGCTTCCTCCATTCATGAATCCACCTCTACCTGGTGCTTCACTTGGAGCTGAAGTCCCCTTGATGCCGTAGAAGCTGACTCTATCTCCAAATCCCCCAAGGCCAACCATCCAATGCTGCACTACTGGGCCTACCACTATACCTCGAACACCATTGCTGCCCATTTAGACCCTCTGCACTCTGCAAACCTATCTAAAACCATCTTAGATACCCCACACCCTGCAGGCTCCTCCGAGACCATCAAGATTTCATCCGAATCTTTACTTTCAGTGACTGTACTGATGAAATTCGAGCTTTTTCTCCCTTGCACTTCTTCCAAAGCAGACACTGTCGCTTAAGGTACCCTGCTTCTCCGCACTTGAAGCATCTCTTGGATCCCTTGTTTTCCCTCTGTTTGCCTTTCTTCTTTCTGTGCTTCTCTAAAATCACAAGACTCTCTTGGAAGACCTTCCTCTTTGTCATCCATTTTCACTGCTCGTTGGACCTGAGCATTGATACAATCTCCTCATACAGCAGTCTCCTTACCATATAGCAAAGTTGTTATCAATGGATTGAAGCTCTCGGGTAGCGAACACAACAATAATAGACTCTTATCCTCCTCTTCTAAATCCACCCCTATATTGAGCAAGTCCATGCTCATCCGATTGAATCACTAAATATGCCCCACAACATCCTCGCCCTCCTGCATCCGAAGGCTATACAGTTGCTTTTTCAGCATCAACTTGTTGCACATGTTCTTCCTCATGTACAACTACTGCAACCTCGACCATAATCCCTTGGATGTTCTCTTCCAACACACTATATAAAATCTCATCCGCCAAACAAGCCCTAATCGTGGTATATGTCCTTTTCTCCAAGGACACCCATTTTTTGTCTGTGATCTCCTCCGACCTATCTTCTAAGATCGAATCCAACCTCATCTGAATCAGTAGATCCTCCATCCTTACCATCCATATCATGAAACTTTTCTTTTCATCAAACTTCTCTAATCCTATCTTCAATCCATTGTTCTCCATAATCAATTCAAATCAAATAATAGTAAACAGATAGATCTGAGAAATATCTTAAGTAGGGATGGTGGACACCAGCCCTATGATCTCTTCCTTCCTCACGAAGCCTGGAGAAAGCCTTTAGATCTAAATCTCATTGCTGATCTCTACTGAAAATTGATCTTCTTCCTCCTTCATGCTCAATCTTGCTCTGATACCAATTGTTGACCCACCAATTGGCATCATCTTGCTCTAATACCAATTATTTTTTCTACGGCTGCTCAGAGCTACAGTCGTAGATCCAATCTCTTGCATAAACCTAGATGTTAATCCAGCAAACTGAAGAAGATCTAAGAAAGATGAGAGAAGCTAGGGTTTTGGTGTTGGAATCAGAAAGAAGAGAGAAGAAAATTAGAAAGAAAAGCTCAATTGTATTTTCTTCTATTGTAAAAGTTATAATATCCTGGTTTATATACCCTAGAGTTCCCACATGAATCCAAATAAACCATAGCTTAAAAACTCTCTTAGGCTAACCCAATATATGAAAGCACTCACCAAGCCAGTCTCATATACTCTCATCCCTTAGATCTAATCCTAATCCATATATGAATTAGCTCTCTTAAGACCTCTTAAATCAGGCCTTAAGACCCCTAGGATCAACCCAACCCTAGCCCAAAATAGACCCTCGTGTAACTCTGCCTATGCACTAAGTTGACTTAGTCTCAACATTGAGCCGGCTAAGTTTCACTAGGATGGCTTAGTCTAAAACTTAGTCAGCCCAGTTCTGTGCTATGCCTGTAGTTTCTAAACTCGATCTTTCTATTTTGCCTGTGCTCTGAGACTTAGCCAACCCAATTTTGGACTGAGCTGGCTAACCTACAGAAAATATTCTTTCTATAGTCTTGATTCTCCAGCTTTGATTTCTTGCTCCATCTTGAATCCTAGATCTCCGAAGTACTAACCAAGCCTCTTGAGGCCCTCAATATCCGAACCTCAAGCCCGTGAAGAGCTACATGCCGCCTCCCCCTAGGACAATTCCTATCCTAGTCCTAGGACCGCACCTATCCTAGTCTCCCCGGAGCCCTCACCCTGGCTCTGCTCGTGGCCTTCCAAGGTTTGGGATCACCACATCACCTACATGTTACAGGGATGAGTTATTATTTGTTGTGACTTGTAGGTGGTGAAAATCCCTTTATTAGAGTTCGGACATAGATCGAAGACTTTGGTGTATGTAGTGGACTTATGATCGATCGAGGTTCATTGGTGGGTAATGTCTGATGGCTTTAAAAAGTTTGGAAGCTTCCTAGGCTACATGTAAGTAGGTGGTCCCTAAATTGAGATCTGAAGTTCTGGGCACCATCCCTTATGGAGCGGTTGTTACGTATCAGTGATTTGATAAGGTTCCTTTGGATGACTCTCACCGACAGGCATGGCAGAGATCAAGTAGGTTCGTGACTAGAAGGAGCGCTGTCGGGAGGAGCACAATTGGAGGAGCTCGTCTGGAAGGAGCGTGATCGAAGGAGTTCATCTTGAAGGGGTGTGACTGGAGGAGTTCGTCCAGAAGGGGCGTGACTCGAGAAGTTTATCCGAAAGGAGTGCAACCAGGCCTTGAACCTATTATTTATTTTTAGTCAGAAGATGAGGTTTGCATAACAACAGTTCTACTTTACTGTTCAAGATCATGCCACCAAACTTCTATGTGCTATTGAGAGGTTCTATGGTATGATCTTATTGCTGAGGGGATCGATGAATTCCAACGGAAGGAAGGTCGGCAGCTAAGGACTTCGACCAAGAATTTCGACGGGGGTTATTTTTCCTCCAATACTTGTTCCTCTACTCTTGAGTTTGAATTTTGAATAAAGGGAGTATAGAAAAGTTGCTGCAGTCAAAATCTCTTGCCAACTTCCCACTCTCAAAGAATGAGACCTTTTGTCCTTTTTCAAATTGGTGTCAAAGAAATAAAATGGATGAAGTCCTAAGAAGGACCTGATTCTTTGGATCTCAAACTGCTGCCATCGCCTGAGATTGCTTCAAGCTAGTAATCTCTTCTTCAAGCTCCTTCCTTTTCAATAGTTACTCTACAAATAACTTATTGGCCTATCGGTAATTATCTTTAGACTCCCACAACTATCTTCTTAAAATCTCGGACTTAGCCTTTGCATCCTTAATAGCTTATCACTCATATGTTAGTCGAATCTTCAGTTGTTGAAGCTCGGTCGATTCTTTTGCGAATGTCACTGACAAGATCTCCAAAGAATTTTTTAAGAAAAGAAGTTCATTTGATACTTTGTTCGAGCTGGCCTCTATCCTCTCCGCCAACCACCTTTTAAGACCAACTATCTTTTCATTCACTTTTTGAAGTTGTTGCTGGAGGCCGGCGATTTCATTACTCCAGTCGAGCTCGTAGCTCTTGTGTGAAACATCGATGGTGTGAAGTTAACTTTGAAGTTCCATGAATCTCTTGGACCAATCCTAGATAGACTCCTCTCGACTGGTAGACCATGTTGAGCTTTTCTTTAATAATCGAATTTTTTCCTTTGCTGCATTGAGTTCAACTTCAAGGGAGCAAGCTTTAGCTGTTAAAGTTCAGGACTTCTCACTTGCATGCTTTTTGACCTCCTCAAGCTCTTTATTCAAGTAAAATTTCTTGGTATTATATTTTTTAAATAGTTGTCTGGATGATTGATGCAAGAGGTTAATTTCAGTGGCAGCATTGGCGTAATTTTTCTCTGATGTCTTAAGCTCATCTTTAATCTTCTCCAAATTTTTCTTAAGATGATGAATGTCCCTTCTTAGGCTCTTTACGTGAGCCTTCAGGGGAACACCCTGAGGAAGGAGGTTAGCTTCGATAGGAGACTATACTTGGAGCATGAAAATATCACCACATAGATCTCATAAAAGAAAAAAATCATTCTTAAAATAAACTTGTCTTCATTGATCAAAATATTTTTAGTGTTGAAAGGAAATAAATAAAAAGAAAAAATATAAATTAAGAGGTCCCAAACCTCTGGGGGAGTTGACAAGGAGTCTGGTGCAGCATTAGTTGGCCCTGATTCTTCGACAATAGGTTCGACAAGAGGAAGATTGGCCGCATCAATGGATGGCTCCAATTCATCCTCAGGAGCTCCTCCATATAAGAAATAGAGGTCAAACTCAGGAAACTTGCTGGCCACCCTATTCTCGTAGAGCTCAAAATCTTTATTGAAGGCCTCTTGGTTGAATTTGACATTCAGATCTCTCATTTTGGAGGAGACCTTGAACACCTCTATCGCCCAAGCTATTGCCTTCGAGATCTACATAAAAATTTGCTCCTTCAATTTGGAAGTCTCAGCTTTAACCTTTCTCCTCTGCTCTTCCAAGCCTAAAGCGATCTTCAACTCTGCTGATGCCTCTTTCTCCTTATGGAGTGCTTTTTGGAGACCTTTGATCTTAATAGATTTTTCCTTCAAAGAGCGGTCAACCTCATCCCTCTTCTTAAGTAGGCACTCAACATTGGTCTGATGATCTTCTTGGGCCTTCACCAGCTCCAACTTTAAGTAGTTCAGTGATCTGATATAGCCAAGCAGTTGTTGGCCCATCTATTTAAAAATATATATATATATATGATATATGGTGAAGAGGGTGGCACAGATAAAGAAGCATTAAGAAATTTAAAGAGAAAGATAAAATAACTACCTCAAGAAAAAATCCAAGTGAATTCTAAGTGCATTGGTCAACATCAACATCGACGATCCTATCTACAACCTCAGGTATGGTAAACTAGTCAACCAAATCCCTGACGATTTCATGATTGTTGAAGGGGTTCTCCCCCAACTTTTTGTTAGAGCTATTAGGCCCATTACGGCGAACCTTCCACTGGGACTTTCTCAGGTCTCTTTTGGTCTTCTTCTTCTCTGCTTCCTTCTCCCCTCTGGTTGGAGGCTCTAGGATTTGGGCCTCAATAGGAGGGCTCGACAGCATCGAAGATCCGATGACCTCAGTGATGGTGCTGAACTCGGCAGCAAGAGGAGCTTTGACTTCTAGGGCAACTTTGGAGGCATCCATGGCACTGACGAGAGTCGTGAAACTTGGAACGTCAACCCTTGCTTTTTTCAAGCTCTTGCTCGGTGCCTTCCCTTTTTTCTTATGGGTTGGAAGCCCCCTCATGAGCATTTTGACTATCGGGCATTCATTTTTATAATAAAGGAAGGAAAAGTATGGTCAGGAAGAAAAAAGAAGAAGAAAGGGGGTAACTTACAACTTTAGCTATATACCTATTGGATTCAGAGGGCTGAGGCCGAGATTGAATAGAGTTTGTTCTTTTATTAGCTCGAACACAAGAGGAGCTTGAAAATCTTTGATTTTACTAACTGACTCCTGGTCCTCTTTTTCTAATCCTGGGGCTCGGTGGATTGAATCCCTTAGATTTCTTTAAGATGGAAGTCTTAAGTGTAAGGTCGGGCAAGAAATAAAGACGAACTTCACTTTCCAATTATGGATAGAGAAGGGGGCACTCTTGAGCAACCCCTTCTTGCCGAACTAGGGTGAAACATACTACTAGTCCTTTACAGTAGGGTGATGCTTAAAGATATAGTGGTTCAGAAAAGTAAAATAGTGGACTGAACTTTGGGAGATATGCAGAGAGCAAAGAATCCTATTATGAATCTAAATGAGTTTGGCACTATAGAAGTTAAAGAGTTATTTAGAAAATGAAAAAGAGCTACAACAAAAATGGGGAGAGAAAGCCTTAATCCAGCATGGAAGGTCACCAAATATAAGTTGAACCGACCTGGAGGAGGGGTGCAAGCTCGGCCACTTAGTCCAGGAAGTTTTAACTCATACTCAGCAGGCACCCATACTGGATCCTGATCAATGGCAGATCTTCAGTGGTTAAGGAGCAAGGGATGGTTCTCGATATGAAGTTTGATCAAGGTGCTGCCCTACGTTTAGGTTCCATTTTGGTCTCGAGGTTTTGGGGGTTTGGGTCAACTGGACTTCTAGAACCTCTAGACCAAGAAACTTTGGACGACATTTAGATCAAATAAAATCTGATAAAATCTTCAAAAAACCTAGAGAAAAGAGATAGAGAAAATCCGAAAAAAAAGGGCAAAAACCAACCTAGAAGAATTTGAACAGGTTCTAAAGAATATGGGAAAGCCAAAAATCAAGAGGACAAAGATGAGAGACTGACCTAGGTTGATCAAAAAATTTAGGGAGAACACTGAAAAGATGAAAGACAGTCGAGAAGAACACCGACAGCTGGGAACGTCGAGAGAGGATAGGGGCAACAAGGACGGGATGCTCAGGGGCAATGGAAAATGGAGAAAAGATAAGATAAAGGAGTGCAAATGAAGGTAAGAGGCCATGGAAGAAGGAGAGGTTTATATAGGAAAATAGAACCAGAGGAAGTTATGATCGTAGGACTTCTTCAGCTAACCCTAACCCACCATGCATCCCACTTGCACCCGTTGCCTGATGGAATAATAATTATGCCATACTTTAAGCTCCACGCTAGATGGATTTTTGAGGAAATTTGTTCCTTCAGGATATTCAACATTAAACTTTGGCGCCAATTCAAAAAAGGACAAAAGGTCTCATTCTCTGAGAGCAGGAAGTTGGCAAGAGACTTTGACTGTAGCAACTTTTCTATACTCCCTTCATTTGAAATTCAAACTTGAGAGTAGGGAGATAGGTGTTGGAACAAAAATAACCCCCATCGAAGTCCTTGGCTAAAGTTCTTAGCCATCGACCTTTCTTCCATTGGAATTCATCGATCTCCTCAACAATAAGATCATACGATAGAACCTCTCAACAGCACACAGAAGTTCGGCGGCACAATCTTGAACAGTGAAGTAGAACTATTGTTATGCTAACCTCATCTTCTGACTAAAAATGAATAATAGGTTCAGGGCCCGATCACAGTTCTTTCAGATGAACTCCTCCAGTCACGCTCCTTTCGGATGAACTCCTCTAGTCATGCCCCTTCTAGACGAACTCCTCTGATCATGCTCCTTCCAGACGAGCTCCTTCAATCATGCTCCTCCTGATAATGCTCCTTTTAGTTGCGGACCTACCTGATCCGTGCCGTGCTTGTCGGTAGGAGTCATCCAAAGGAACCTCATCAAATCACTGATACATAACAACTGCTCCATGAGGGATGGAGCACAAAACTTCAGATCTTAATTCAGAGGGCACCTACTTGTGCATGGCCCAGGAAGCTTTCGAACTTTTTAAAGCCATCAGACATTGCCCCCCAACAAACCTCGACCAATCATAAGTCCACTACATACACCAAAGTCTTTGATTTATATCTGAACTCTAATAGAGGAATTTTCATCACTTACAAGTCATGACAAACAATAACTCATCCTCATAACAAACTCCACATGGCCTGAACGGTCCACTATCGGATGGTTACGACTGTCACCATCAGTGTGTTACACGCTCCATCTATAAAAAAAATCCTTCAAATACATTTTTCTCTAAGCTCTCTTCTCTTTCCTATCATTCCGCTTCTCTGTTTCCTAAGCACTCTATTCTAGTTGGTTGAAGAACTGACTTGAGTATTGGAGGATCCTATTGGAGCCACCCACCTTCAATTTGGACTTCATTTTGTAGGTCCCATTGGTGGTCTCACCTTTCCAACTCTAGTCACCTTCGACGTTCTTATAGATTTCCACACCAACAGACATAAACATGAATCTACTTTAGATCTAATCTAAATATATTCATGATTATGTACATCTATTTAAAATAATTTTAATTTTAAACAATCATAAATCATCTTAGATCAGATCTAATATATTTATGATCATAAAAATTAAATTAAAATACTTTCAATTAAATCATAATTTTTTTTAGATCAAATCTAAAATTTTATGATTAAGATTTTGATCAGCACGTACTAGGATAACCTCTTTACTGTAAGGGATAAACCTTACAATAGGATAACCTTATAAGATCAGTCTATGTGATCTAAAATTTTTATTTTTAGATTGAATATTAGATTATAATTTAGATCTAATCTAAATAATATATCTGAAAGATGCAAAAAATTATATAAAAAAATCTAGACTTTGATACCAATTACAGAAAAAACCTAAGGTTTCTAGCATTTATTTTGAAATATTTTTAAAATCAGAACAATAGAAGTTATAGATTAATCTAATTAATCTATAAAATATATAAATAAATCTTAGATTTAGAATCTAGTGATATGATTAAAAGTATTTATATAAATTTATAAATTAAATAAAATATAAAATCATGATATTGATCATATCAACATCAAATAGAAAAACTAGATATGATCTAGTGAGAGAAAGAGATCAAATCACTCTTACATTTTGCAAGTTAGGATCTCAACTTGCTGATCTAAGGCTGAGGTTGTTGCTTCAAGTTGCACACATATTTGGCCTCTATGAAAAATCCATACGAAGCCCCGATCATGATTCGAAGTTAAGCAATCTAGAAATCAGCACAATGGCTAGCACTATGTTGATACTTCATCTTTGGTTGATGCCGAATCTTTTTCTTCAATTAACTTGAATGAGAGTTAGAGAAGAATCCCTGTCTAGGTCGAATACCTAGATAGAGAGTTTAAGTAGGACAAGGATTAGGTTGGGTGCCTCCTCAAACTCTTTCAGCATGGATTCCAAATATTTGGTGCATAATTAAATCCTTTTTCTCCTATAAAAATTTTAGAAAAAATTAGATTAATTAGGGCCATAATGGATAAGAGTTTTGGATTTATCCAAACTCTATCAAATAGAGTCTAGATCACCACTGCTTCTTAGTTGTGATCAAATCCAAAAATCACAAACCATCTAAGAGGGATATGGGGGAAAGGATAGGCATGGAACCTTTCTAGAAATCAAATTTTTTAGAAAAAAATCCATGGAAAAGGCATGGAGAAAGGGAAGGGGGTGCAAGAAAGAAGTTCTAGTCTAGCTAGGACTTCATGTGTTGACTAGTCAAACCAAATCTTTAGCCCAATTAAAATAGATCCTGATGCAACTTAATTAAAAATATTTTTAATCTAAATAGAAATCTAATTAAATTATATTAAATTTAATTTAATTTTAATTTAATTTTTTAATTAAATTAGAAATTAAGTGCACTCAAGTTCTTGTTCAACTGAGAATTATTCTCCCTTACAATTGGCTTATTCAATAAACTAATTGGACTTGATCCAATCAAGTCCAAACCAAGTCTAATTGAGTTATATTCAATTAGACTTGATCTCAGCCTAATTACTCAATCAAATTAAGCTAATTAGCAATTCGATTGCTAATTTATCCTCCTCCAATACTTGCACTAGGTCAAACATCAATCGTATTGAATGTTTATCCCTAAAATGATTCTTAATTATTGGTCAACCATCCGATCAGATCATGACCTCTAATGGTGTGACCCCATAGGTTCAAACTTAAGTCGATAGTATAGGAATAAATTTTTATACCAATCAAAATGATCATTTAGCAATGGTACCCGATGGTCGGATAGGTCGAATGCATAAAGCAACCCTCTTAAAACCCATGTGGATGTGGTTTCTATATAATTTATCCTTTTGATCATAAATGCTCATAGGATGACTCAGGATTTAACTATTAACCCTAAATAAGTTATCCATATAGTATTTGAAAATACCAAATCCATCCCATGGATTATCCTTGCCAAGGTTTTGCTAAATTGAAATATAGTGATGTATTATCTCCAAACTCTTAGAGTGGTCAATCCCATCTTGATTACTCACTAACTTTACAAGTACTTGACTGTGCCTAAAAATCTTTCGTCATTGAATTAAAAATTTAGGTAGTCTAACACCAAAGCATAGTGAGTTGCAAGCCACCATGGCAATCTCAGATCTAAGGGTTACTTATATCCATATCCCATCAAAGCAATTTTTAACAGCAGAATGCTTTGGAGTTGGTCATGTTCAATGATGATGTAACCCTACATCTCACCTATATGCCATATCAGTATCTTCACACTCCTCGATTAAGAGAACATCAACCTATATGGTACACAATGACCTATACTCGATAAACGTTGTCGTCCTGATTAATAATATATTATTTGATCGTGAATAATTTTAAGGACTAATCGATAAATTATCTTTTTATCAAATTTGAATAGTCCTAAGGACTTCATCACAACATAGGAGTTCATTAGAAGATATAGACTTATAATGAAAAATGCCAGAATAAAGATTTTATTCATGAATAAATCTTTTATATTTATAAAATAGTACAACTGTCAACAAACTAATGATTGGCTTTTGAACACATTTTCCAACAAGATGGGAGCCATGGGGGCTAGAAGCTGGAGGGACAGCATAGGAGGTGGGGGGCAGTGGTGATGAGTTGCGTGGGGCCATGGGAGGTGTGGGTGGTGGTGACGAGCCAGGCGGGGGCCCTAGTGGTTGGGAGGTGGAGGGGCATCATAGGGGTTGGGAGGTAGTGGTGTGTTGAGAAAAGTATCTTGAATTCTCTCATAATAAGCCTACAGCGAGGTCTAAGATGATGAATGGAGTCTAACGATCCCAAGAACAGCCTATATGGAGTCTAGATGGAGAAGATACGTGTGAAAGAAGTTTGGAGCAAGATAGTCGATCTCGGGGTCACTGAAAAGGGACCACAAGCGGCACAAAATGATGGTAGTGCTGGGCCAGCCGGGTGCTAGGCCGATCAAGCATGCAAGCACATGCGGGGAGCACGCACAGGCCATGTAGAAGCAGGCCATGTGGGCACCCAACCCATGCGATGGAGTGTGGTCCATGGTGGACCATCGGCACATGGGTGTCGGGTGGACCTTCCAACCCATTTCTATGCCATTTCACATGGTCCACGGCACTGTTCCATGGAATGATCATGATCCAATGGCTTTGGTTTGAGCTGATCATGATCGGATGGCTAGGACTTGATCTTGCTTTGATAAGGCTTGATTGAGCACTTTTTGCACGATCCGATAGCTAGGAGAGCTCCTAATCATGATTTGATAGTCCAAGATTGATCTGACCTAATCTAGAACTATTGGTGTATGATCCGATGGCCCAGGAGGAAGCTGGTCATGATCGGACAGTCTAGGATCGATCTCGAGTGTGTTTAGGACTGGATTTTCTATTGGAATACTATTTTTGAGTTTTTAGAGTCTATATAACTCTGACTAATGAATCATTTGTTATGTTGGAAAGCTGGCGACATCTTGAAGGTGCTGAGAGGTTTCTTGAGAGATTTTAGAGAGCTTTTATGAGAGTTTTGGACCTTCTTATTGAGAGAATCTTGTACAAGGATTAAGTGGTAAGTTTCTCTTGTATTGTTTGGTTTTCTCTCTCATAGTCAAGCTTTGCATGCCCCATGGAGGCAAGCCTTTGGGTTGATCCATGCACTTGATTGTATTCTTATTTTATTTTTTTCTTTCTTTCTATCATAATACACCGATACTAGATCCTTAATAAGTGGTATTAGAGTAGCTGATATCTCAATAGATTGGTATCACAGCTAGATAGTACCAGAGTATAGATTGTAGTAGTGGATAGAGATTGAAGAATATGGACAAGATAGGTGCAATCAAGGTGGAGATCAATAGCTTTAATGGGAAGGGCAATTTCTTCTTGTGGCAAGCAAGTGTAAAGGATGTCCTCATCCAACATGGATTGATCGATACTTTTTTGTACGATGAGATGCCAGCCACCATAGAGATGAAAGATTGGAAGCGGATCCTAATGCAGGCGGTGAGCACGATCTACTTGTACCTAGTGGATGATGTGGTGATCCATGTACTTGGTAAGAATTTTTTGATGGCATTATGGTCGAAGCTCGAGAAGTTGTACATGACAAAGTCGCTCACCAATATGCTATTTCTTTGAAGGCAGTTCTACCAATTACAAATGGATGAAGGCCAGAGTGTGCGGGAGCATCTATCCAACTTTTAGAAGATCCTCAATATTGGTGAAAAAGTTAAGGAGAAGACTAGGGTGGTGGTCTTGCTAGCATCACTTTTTCCTTCGTATGAGTTCTTGATAACTGCTTTTCTAGTGGAAAAAAGTACCATCAAGATGCACGAGGTCACTGGAGTGATACTCCAAAACGAGATTCTTAGGAGGGAGAACCCAGCTTCGAGCTCAGATGGTGGCAGCTTAGCTTTGACAGTTTCTAGAGGAGCAGGAGGCAGTAGATGAAGTACCAGAGGATCGCGAGGAGGATGATCCAGGTCTAAGATGAGGGATCCTAGCAAGATCAGATGCTACTGATGCGATGAGTTGAGACATCGTGTCAGAGATTGCCCATAGCTTAAGGATCGGATGAGGGCTACTACAGCGATGGCCAGTAGCAAGTCAGAGGATGATATCTTGGAGATATCTGATGAGGTATCTACTTTTTTCTAGCAGTGGATTTTAGATTCTACATGTAGATATCATTTTATTGCAGAGAGAAGTAGTTTGACTCCCTAGAAAGTAGTGAGGATATTATTTATCTGTGGGATGGATCGAGCTATGTCATCAGAGACATCGGGACAGTCAGCTGGAGGACACATGATGGTGCAGTGAGGAGATTGTGAGAGGTCTGATACATATCCAATTTTAGGTAGAATCTTATCTCACTAAGCAGATTGGATTCAAACGGCTACAAATGGGTAGCTGGTGATGGAATCCTAAAGGTCATGTGCGATGATAGGATTATATTGGAGGAGAAGAAGAAGATGAGAGAACATTACTATCTGACAGGAAGCCTAGTATGAGGTGAAGTTTTAGGAGCCAGAGAAAGCCCAATGTGAGGTGGAGCTCTAGGTGGAGATGGATCGAGCATGGGATGAGAGACTCAGGAGGATGACATGCAATGTCGTAAAGTAAAGTTCATATTACCGCAGGAGGCTACCCTAAGCAAGTCTTAGATTAGAAGGATCATAGTAGTTGATGGAGGTAGGATCGAGCAACCTAGCTTGACTCTCATGTTTGACCATCCATGATTAGCAGGCATAGCCCAAGGCATGGGGGCAAGATGGATCACAGGCTCTCAAAGATAGGTGGAGATCGAATATAAAGTCGAGATGGAGATTATTGAGAAAAGTGCCTCAAATTCTTCCATAATAAGTCCACAGCAAGGTCTAGGATGATGAATGATGTCCAACAAGTCTAAGAACAGTGCAAACGGAATCCATATGGAGAAGATATGCATGAAAGAAGTTTCGAGTGGGATAGTCAGCCTCGAGCTCATTGGAGGGGGCCCATAGGCGGCACCGGATGATGGTGGCTTGGCCTAAATTGTTCGCATGCGATGGTGCTGGGTCAATCGGGTGCACGAGCATGCACGAGGAGTATGTGTGGGCTGTGCAGAAGTAGGCCACGCAGGCACCCAGCCCACATTATGGAGAGCGGTCCATGATGGACCGCCGGCTCACAAACATGCGTATGGGCCTCCCAACCCATTTTTAGGTAGTTTCATACAGTCCACAGCACTATTTTATGGACCAATCATGATCTGACAGCTTTGGTTCAAGCCGATCATGATTGGATAGCTGGGACTTGATCTGGCTTTGATAAGGCTTGATGGAGCACTATTTTGTACGATCTAACGGCCAAGAGAGTTTTCGATTGTGATCTGATGGTCCAAGATTGATCCGAGCTAATCTAGGATTACTGGTGCATGATCTGAAGACTCAGGAGGGAGTTGATCATGATCGAACGGTCCAGGATCGATCTGGAGTGTGTTTAGGACTAGATTTTCTATTGGAATACTATTTTTGAGTTTCTGGAGTCTATATAACTCTGATTGACGAACCATTTATTGCATTAAAATATTGGTGATGTTTTGGAGGTGTTGAGAGGCTTCTTGAGAGATTTTAGAGAGCTTTTATGAAGGTTTTAGGATTTCTTGTTGAGAGAATTTTATACAAGCATTGAGTGGTAAGTTTCTCTTGTATTATTTGATTTTCTCTCTCATAGTGAAGCTTTGCATGCCCCATGGAGGCAAGCCTTTGGGTTGATTCACGTACTTATTTTATTTTCTTCTTTCTTCCTATCGTAATATATCGGTACTAGATTCTTAACAAGTGGTATTAGAGTAGCTGATATCCCAACATGGTGATGGACTGGGTGGGGGCCTCGGGAGGTGGGGGCAGAGGGACACTACTAAGGGTGGGGGGCGGTGGTGATGGGCCAGGTGGGGGCCACAGGGGATGGGGATGGAGGGATGCATTAAAATATTTAAAAATAAATAACTTTTTATAATAAAAATAGGTATATGTTTAAAATAATGATAAGATATTATTTTAAAAAAGTAATTTTATGTTTTTGCTTGTTATAATTTAATATTTTTACTTGTTTAGTTCCAGTATTTTATTATGATTATGATTTAATTAGGATTAGCTAAATCTATTAATTTTTAATGCACATGAATTATTCGATCTGGGATCCAGTTTGAGATCTAGGTCGAAATCCAAATTGGGAACTGGATCACAATCCAGATTGGATCGAGGTCAGGATCCAGGTTGGGGTCTAGATCAGGATCAGGATCTAGTTCAAGATCCGATCTAGGATTTAGGTCGGATCCAGGTCAGGATCCAGGTCGGGATCCGGTATGGAATCTAGATCATGATCTGGGTTGGATCGAGATCAGGATCCAGGTCGGGATATAATCCAAAATCTTTTCAAGAGAGAACAAACATTGATCGAGCTCCTTATTGACTATTGATGCAGAAAATAGATGACTGTTGGAGTTCACTAAAGGTGGGAATTGAAGTCTCATCGGCAGGACCTGCAAGACAAGTCCTGGTCAGAGTTGGCTCCGACGTGGATCCTCCAACAGTCAAGTTAGTTTTCTGACCAACAAGAATAAAATACACTAGAGATTAGAATGGAGAAGAGAGCTTAGAGATGAAGATGTATCTAGAGGATCCTATTTATAGATGGAGCCTATAATAAATTGATAGTGATAGCCGCAATGGAATGTCAGTAGACTATTTAGACCACTCAGAGTTCGTTATAAAGAGTAGGCTATCATTTGTTGTGACTTACTAGCCATTGAAAATTATTTGCTAGAGTTCGGGCTAGATGCTTGCAGGCTTGGTTGTTAGCCATTCGTGCTGAGATTAAGTCGTTAAAGCTTAAGGTCAACTGACTGAGCTTGAAGGTTGGCCTTTTCATTAAGGGTGGTGAGTTTATAGGTTAGGTTTTAAAAGCTCGATCGCATTCAAGGTCGGTCGAGGATCGGCACCCGTACTTTGGTCTAGAGAGATTGAGTTTAGAAAGGAATATCAGGTTCTTCAACTAAGATCACAGCCAAGCTATTTTGATGAAGTTCAGCCAGTACCCAAGGTTGGCCTAAAGTCAAGATAGCGGAGTACCAAGGTTTAATGCTTGTGAAATGGTTGCTGCTTATCTCAGGTTGAAGATCGAATTCGTGCTGGTGAGGGGGTCCTTTTGATGACTCAAGTTCATCTAGCCGAGATCCATGGTATGGCCTTGGTAAGATCTACTGTTCATAAAATTGAGTTGGGGACTTGAAGTAAAGAAGCTTGGCGAACATGCAAAATCAGGCATTGACAAAAGTTATTATCATTTTTGGGATGAGCTGCCTTTAGTTGAAGCTCTGAGTTCAATCAAACTTGAAGGTCGATCTTCTGAAATTCGTCAGGACCAGAGGATCGATTTGATTGAAGTTTGGACTTGATTATCGTAACTCTTGATGACACTATACCAAGGTTGGACTTTACTAGACTTTGACGAGAGCCATTTTATTCCTAACATCTATCCTCCTACTCTCGAGTTCAAATTTCAAACAAAGGGAGTACTAATGCTTGCAATTGCCAAAGTCTCTTTTGGTTTCCTGTCTTTAGGAGATGAAAAATTTTGGATTGCTTGAACCAACGTGGGAGCCCTTTATTGCTGAATGACCTACAAAGATCTCAAATTTTAAAATTCATTGGGTGTGGAGCTCAATAGCATGGTGCAATGATAGTTTCCTCTAACATTTGCAACTATCATAATGAGGCTGACACACAGAAGAAGGGCATTCGACATTGCCAATCTATAATCATAATAGATCTGGAACTCTATCGATTATTTAAGCACCCATCCTCTCCTTCCTTACTCTGGTCTATTTCTTCTCTTGTTCTCATCTTCCTTGACCTTGACCATCCTGTTCTTCGCATTTTTTGATCTCCATTGCCTTACCTTTGCTTCTTCTTTCATCATTCTGACTGCACAGCCAAGTTCTTTGTCTCATTTAGGTTAGTATCCTAATCTTTCTCTTAAATTTTCTTATCTTTTTTATGTTCTTCGGGGCTTCTTTGGGTCTATCTATTCCTCTTCTAGTTTTCTTGTTCTTTCCTTGTTTTTTTTTTAATTTTTTGATAAGTTTTTTTTTTCAACTCTTCTTGATTTGAAATGGCTTCTCCGAGTTCTAAGTACTCTTGGTCCTCTCTTTCTAAGAGTTCATCCAATCCAAACCCTTCTAACCCTAGTTCTAAGGATGAGCCCAAACTTAGGAAAGTAGTACACCTGACCTTCATTCCCTAGAATAGTCACTTTCATACTTACTGTCGAGGACCTTTCCTTTATCATAGTACGGGGTCCCCTCCGAGTATGAACTAAAACTTTTCGGATTGGATGGCCTAGCTTGTGCTCCTCCTTTGGATCAGTTTAGTTTATACTTGAAGGCTCTTCAGGCTAGGCTAAGGCATTCTATTCCCCTCTTTATCATCGAGCTGTTCTGTTTTCTAGACATATCTCTTTCTTTAGTCATCCTAAACTCCTTTCGCTTCATCATAAGATTTCTAGCACTCTACCTTCTAGCGGAGGTCCGACCTTCAATTTTCTTATTTCAAATCTTTTTTACCTTCAAGTATCATCCTTCTACTAAGGATTGATGGTGCATCTCACCCCGATTCGGCAAGAAAGAATTACTTAAAGATGCCCCTTCCTCCATCCATAACTGGAAGGCAAAGTTCTTTTTCGTGTCCATCTCTTCATTTGAATTGGGACTTCCTCTTTGGGGTCAACTTAGAGATTCTATTCGTAGGGCTCCGGGTTGGAATGGGAAGACCTCGACTTTGCTAACATTTTAAAAAATTATAAAACTCCTTTATTAACTACTCTGATAGATGATCAAACTTTATACAACCTTGGCTTGAGTCTTGTCAATCTTGAAGGTATTAACGTGCACTTTCTTTTCTATTTCTCCATCATTTTCTAAGTTTGGCCTATTCATTTTCACAAAGATGATCCCCAACGAGTTGAAGTAGTTGACAAAGTGACTCCAAGCCCAGAAGAGAAAGGGTAGTGCCTCTGGAGGAATGTCGAAGATGAAAAGATTGGTGACTCAAGCTCGACCAAACCTGCCATGATGACTTCTACTCATAGGGCTGAAGTACCCCTGCCAACCGCAAGCCTACCCACTGAGGTTGTCACTCTAGCACCTCTTGAAGAAAAGAAGAAGGAAGTCAAAAAGAGGAGGAAGAAATTGGTCACCAAGAGGGTTCGACCATGGAAGAACTTTGGTGAATCCAGTGACAACAATGTTGATTTGGACTGAGCTGGACTTCAAGTCTTCGAAGGAATAGGAAAGCAATAAAATTGAGTTTGCCATAGAGGCTTTTAGCAAGGACTTCAACCTCTATCAATAGAGAGTTGCTGAGGAGTTTCCCAAACTAGACCTCAACTTTTTGCTAGATGGACTGGATGACTCCTTCGATGATGAAGCCAGGCCTTCCATCGCTAGAGCCGATCTCCCCTCTGCCAAGCCTACAGTTGATGCCTCCAAGCCGATCAAAAAGCCAGAACCTACCAAGGCCACACCAAGTTCTTTTGCCGCCCTTCCAATAGAGGTCGGAGACCTCTACTAGTTGTACTTTCTCTTTTGCTTTCATATTCTATGTACTCAAATTTTTTAAGCAATGAAATTGAACTTCTTTTCTTTTCATGTCTTCTTGTGTTGTGATGTGCAAATAATTTAGAGTTTGGTTTGCAAATACTGCCATCGAGCATAGTCATGGGCCAAAGCCGCACTATTACCCCAGGCCATCTCTTTGAAGGTTCATTTGAAAGATTTAAAGAAAGAAGTTCGCCAAACCAATAAGGAGCTAAAGAAATGAAGGATAAACTTCAGAAGTAAAAGAAGAACTATGCAATAGCCTCGGCTGAGATCAACTACCTTCGTTAAGCCTCCAAGCAAGCCTTCAAAGAATATATGTCAAAGAAATATTACTTATCCGAGGAGCTTGAAAAGGCATCAGAGCATGCTAGTGAGAAGTCCTGGACTTTGATCATGAAGATCTGCTTCCTTGAAATTGAGCTTAGAGAAGCATGAGAAAAAATTCAACAACTAGAGAAGGGGTCGCTTTGAACTCAGAATTAGGGGGAGTATGAATGGGACTAGTCCAAGAAGTTCTTCGATTTTTAGAATCAGTTGCACGTAGCCAAGGATGCATACAACACTTATAGAATTGGCTAGTATGAATAGATTGCTAATCTCAAATGAAAAATTCAGGCAGCCAATGATGAAGTAGCTTGGCTCCAAAAGTGACTATCGGATAATGATCGAGCTGGCCTGAGTGGAGACCTAAGAGAGCTTGCCTCGGTGAAGAATATCTTGGTAAATCTAACTAAGGTGTACGATAAGAACAAGGCCAAGCTCCTTTAAGTGAGGATCTAAATGACTTATCAGAAAAATACCACGAAGGATTCCAAAGCTGAGTTTGCCGTTCTAAGGAAAAGGCTAAGGAAGGCTGAAGAAGACTCCTGGAGAGATCAAAAGCTGCTCGATAAGAGCGTAGCGGTGAGGTAGAAACTTGAAGAAAAGGTGAATGATTTGAAGTATTCTCTTGTAATGACCGGGGCTAGCAGTCCGAAGTTTGAGTAGGACTTCATTTTTTTTTTTCTTTCTTTTTTTTTTGTAATCGATCTTGATGACTTTTGTAAATAAACTTCACTTTAATGAAATAATATTCTTTTCAATTATTCTTCATTGTTGTGCTTTACTTTAATATTTGCTAAACTTCTCAACTATATTTGTAAGTTCGAAGTAGATTTTTTGTTTTGAAGCAATAATTTTTGCTTAGTCGCTCGTAGATTTGTCCTCCTTGTTTGTAAACAAGGATTCTCCAAACTTGCTTAGGAATAGATTTATCCTCCCATTAGAGGACCAAGAGTCTTCACATCCCTCGTAAGGATCTTTATCCATTTTAGAACGAGGTTCTCCTCCTATTCCTAATGTGGTTAACCTTCTATTTAAGAACTAGAGGCCTTCATCTCTCTCGTAAGGGTCTTCACCCACATAAGGATGAGGTCGTCCTCTTATTCCTAATATGATTAACCTCTTGTTTAAGAACTAGAGGCCTTCACCCTAGTTAAGATGAGGTTAACCTCTTATTTAAGAACTAAAGGCCTTCATATTCCTCGTAAGGGTCTTCATCAATGTTAGGATGAGGTCCTCCTTTTGTTCCTAACGTGGTTAATCTCTTATTTAAGAATTGAGGGTCTTCACCCTTGTTAAGATGAGGTTAACCTCCTGTTTAAGAACTAAAGGCCTTCATATCTCTTGTAAGGATCTTCACCCATGTTAGGATGAGGTCCTCCTCCTATTCCTAACGTGGTTAATCTTTTATTTAAGAATCGGAGGTCTTCACCCTCATTAAGATGCAGTTAACCTTTTGTTTAAGAATCGAAGGCCTTCATACCCTCGTAATGATCTTCACCCACATTAGAATGAGGTTCTCGTCCTATTTCTAACATGGTTAACCTTTTGTTTAAAAGTTGGAGGCCTTCACCTTCATTAAGATAAGGTTAACCTTCTATTTAAGAACTAGAGGCCTTCTACTCCATTTAAGAACGAAGCTTAGCTTAATCATTTTTTATCATAATTCAACTTGTGCAAAAGATAGGAGTGTTAAATAAACAAACTTTTTATTAAAATTGGATTACTGATACTACATCCATAGATTTTTCGAATTCTATGATTGGGGTAGTATAGCTCCTCCAAGCTCTTTTATACGGTAAGTTTCTAGTCAAATGACTTCTTTGACTTTATAATGACTTTTTCAATTTAGAGCAAGCTTCTCTTGACATTGGAATTAAGAAATCTCTACTTGACATGGCACTAGATCTCCAATCTTGAATGTTTTACTTCTGACTTTAGAATTATAGTATCATGCTATTTTTTGCCTATAAGTTACCATCCAAATTTGAGCATTCTTTCATTTTTCTTCCAATAAATCAAGATTTATCCTGAGATCCTGTGAATTACTTTGCTCATTGAAGCTTTCAACTTACACTGAGGGAAGTCCAAGTTCGATTAGAATGACCGCCTTAGTTTCAAAGACCAGAGCAAATGGACTCTCCTTAGTCAGCAATATTTGATGGTTCTATAGGCCAAGAGTATATGATAGAGCTCATCCACCCATGTTTTCTTTGCTCGTTTAAGCATTGCCTTTATTCCTTGCATTAAGGTTCTGTTAGTTACTTTGATTTTACTATTCACCTAAGGATGGTCTACATATGTGAAATGATGAGAAATATTCAAGTTCTCACAAAATTCAGCAAACTTCGCTCCTGCAAATTATCGTCCATTATCAGTAATCAATATTCGGGGCAGACCAAATTTGCACACTATTAATTTTTAAATAAAATCTTATACTTTAGCTTCAGTGATTTTTGCTAGGGATTCGGCCTCAACCCACTTGATGAAGTAGTCCACTGCCACTAAAAAAATTTTCGCTATCTGGATGCCACGAAAAATGGTCCAAGTATATCCATTATCCATTATGCAAATGGTCAAGGAGCATAAAAAGATGTGAGCTGAGAGACTGACTGTTGCATTCTTTTGGCATCGATCGCACTTTTTTACATAATCAACCACATCTTGTTGTATGGTTGGCCAATAATATCCTTATCGAAGTAACTTGTAGGATGAGGATCTAGCTCTGAGGTGATTACCATATACTCCTTCATGAACTTCTCTCAAGGCATCATTGACTTCAGATGGTCGAAAGCATTTGAGTGATAGGGAATAAGATCTCTTATACAATTTATTTTCATATAAGATATAGCGAGAGGCTTGATTTTTCAACTTTCGAGCTTCTTTGGGATCTTTGGAAAGGATGCCATCTTTAAGATATAAGACCAAAGAATCAATCTAGCTGGGTCCATGGTCTACTTGCATTACCGTCTGAGGTTCCTCTAGGCTTAGCTGTTGAAGAACTTCAAAAAAAACCTCCTTTGGCAACTCATTCAGAGCAAGGGTAGCCAACTTGGATGGAAGGTTAGCTTTAGAATTCTCTGCCCTTGGAATCTATTGAATGTCAAAAATTTTGAAGACCAAGGCCAAGCTTTTTACTTTGTCTAAATATTTCTTCATGCTTTATTCTCGAGCTTCATAGCTGCTATTCACATGTCCTACCATCAATTACGAATTGCTATAAGCTTTCACATGATCTACCCCCAACTTCTTAGTTATTTTCAATCCTACAATCAGAGCTTCACATTCTGCTTTGTTGTTAGTTATGAAAAATTTGAAATACAGTGCATATTCGATAATAATTCCTTTTAGATTGATAAGGATCAGGCCTGCACCTGCTCTAGAGGTATTGGATGAGCCATTAATGTATAGGGCCCAAAAATCTTCAGAGAGATCTGCTCTCTATCTAGAAAAGTTCAACTAAAAACTAGAAGTACTGGCTTCCTACTGCTCAGCCTCTATCGAATCTAAAATATTGCATTCTACCATAAAGTCGGCTAGTATCTGAGCCTTAATAGATGGCTGAGGTTGAAACTTGATATCAAATTTAGTGAGCTCGATCGTTCATTTTGTAATTATTCAAGAAGTATTTAGCCAATGAAGAACTACTCTTATGAGCTGATCTATGAGGAGTGTCACCATATGCCCTTGAAAATAGGATCGAAGCTTCCTAGCTATAATTAATAAAATATAGATTAGCTTTTTCAATTTAGTATACCTTATTTTTGCATCTCTTAGAACCCAGCTTATGTAGTAGATCAGCTTTTGAGCTTTATTCTCCTCTCTAATTAAGACAACTCCAATGTCCATAGGAGATACTGCTAGATATAAGAATAACTCTTCACTGGGTTCGAGCTTGGCAAAGAAGGGAGGTGAGCTAAGGTAGCTCTTCAGTTCTTCAAAGGCTTGCTGACACTCAAACGTCCAATAGAAGTTCTTCAGTTGCTTAAGCACTTGGAAGAAGAGCATGCAGTACTCCACCGACCTTGAAATAAAATGATTCAAAGCCGTAATCTGCTCCATCAGGTGTTGAACTTCTTTTATTATCTTGAAAATGGTCATTTCTTGGATAGCTTAGATCTTCTCCAGATTTACCTCAATGCCATACCTTGACACCATGAATCCCAAGAACTTTTCTGAAGTCATCCTAAAAGTATATTTGATTGGATTCAGCTTTATTTTGAACTTCTAGAGAGTGTTAAATATCTCTTCCAAATTAGTAATGTGATTTTTTAAAGATCAGCTTTTAACAAGTATATCATCCACATAAATCTCCACGTTGCGGCCAATCTATTGTTTGAAGATTTTATTCATCAGGCACTGATAGGTTGCACCTGTATTTTTGAGTTCGAATGGTTTGATCCTATAATAATAAAGACCATGGTCAATAATACAAGCAATTTTCTCTTCATCTTTAGATGCCATCTGAATTTGGTTATAACCAGAGAAGGCATCTATGAAGGTGAGGAGCTCATGGCTTGAGGTTGCATCCACTAGTTGGTCAATTCTAGATAGAGGATAGTTATCTTTTGGATAGATCTTATTTAGATCAGTAAAATCTATGCATATCTCCACTTACCATTTGCCTTCTTGATAAGAACTACATTGGCAATCCAATCTGGGTAGGATACCTCTCGGATGAACTTGGCTTTGAGGAGTTTGTCTACCTCATTTGCGATCACCTTCTATCGCTCTAGTGCAAAGGTTCACTTTTTTTGATTCACAGGTCAATGCTTGTGGTCTACACCCAAGTGATGTTCCATTACCTCTGCATCTATCCCAGGCATATCTATGAAAACCCAAGCAAAAATATCAACATTCCTTTGCAGAAAGATGACAAGCTGCCTTTTAATCTTTTCTTCTAAATTTGAGCCGTCTAAACTATGTGGTCCTCATTTCCATCATTTAAGAAAATTGCAACAAGATCATCAATTGATTCTCCTTGCTCTTCAATCAAATCATCATGAACGTCAAGCCCATCCACTGGATAAAGTTTGGACTACTTTCCTCCTTAGAAAATAATGATATAACAATGACGTGCTAGGGTTTGATCTTCGTTGACTTCTTCGACTCCATATTCTATTGAAAACTTCATCTTCACGTAGTATATCGATACCATAGCTCAAAGTGCATTCAACATGGGTCGTCTAAGAATAGCATTATAAGCAGAAGGAGCCTTCACCACCAAAAAAATGATTTGAGCTTTGGATACCGGCCTGCCATAACTGATAGAGTGATTATTTCTTTGATCGGTATAGTGTCACCGATGAATCCTACTAATGGAGAGCTTAGTGACCCCATATGCCTATCAGATATAGACATCCTAGAGAAAGCATGGTAAAAAAAGATATCAACTAAACTTTCATTATCTACCAAGACACGGCGTACATTATAATTGGCAATATTTAAATAAATTAGAATAGCATCATCATGCAGAAATTGAATCCCTTTTGCATCTTCTTCAATGAAAGTGATGGGTTTTTCAATCCACCTCTTCTTTGCTGGCTCTGCTAATCCACTGGCTTCTTCTTATCGATGCCCTTCAGCAATTGTGTTGATGATTCCAAGTGGAGGCTGATCTCCTTAGGGCTCTTTCCTTTGAGGTGGTTCCAGTTACGGAACAGCTCTTGGTCGATCCTCCTTTCTTTCAGGCCAACATCATAGAAACTAATCTAGTCGACCCAACTTGATTAGCTTCTCAATTTAATCTTGGAGCTACATGCATTTCTTAGTATTATATCATAGTCATGATGATATAAATAATACTTATTTGGATTGCACTTGCTTGGATGAGACCATATTTTATTTGACCTTGATTGATGCTCCTTAATTCCATCAGAACTTGAGTTTTTGGAGCATTCAAGGGTGAATAGTTGTGTAACCTTCTAGGAGGGGGGCTTCATTCCATCCTTCTATCTGGGCTTCTCGATCGATGAGTCTGATATGGAATCTAAGCTCGCCTACATTCAGGAGTTCTAAAACATGGCTGAGCTTCACCTGGCTTCTCCATAGGCACGAGCTTACTAGATTCTTCGACCTACCACTTTCATACGTCTTCATCATCCCGAAGCTAGAAAGCTTCCTCAACTCGGGCATAGCCTTTTGCTCAAACTAGCATGTTGGTGAAGTTCTGAGGATACTTCTTCTCTAATGAGAAGAGGAGATCATTCTTCAAAAGACCACTTTAAAAAGCAGCCATTGCAATAGACTAGTCCAAATTTCAAACCTCCAAGACAATAGTTTAAAGCGGCTGATGTAGGCCTAGATGAATTTTTCTTTCTTTTGCTTGATGTTGATGAGAGAATCTGAGCCTTGCCTTTGATGCTGGTTACTGATGAAATGAGCCACGAACTGATGGCTCAACTAATCAAAGAAGTAAATGGTATCCGATTTAAGGTCCGAGTGTCAGTTTCTTGTTGTACCTTTCAGGATGGATGAAAAAGCTTGACATAAAATGGCGTCTGGCATGCCATAGAGTAGCATTATAGTTTGGAAGGATTCAAGATGATCAATTAGATTCGAAGTCCTATCATAACTTTCAAATTGAGTGAGCTTGAGGTTCGGCATGATGGGCTTCTACATGATATGGATAGTAAAAGGTGGATCAGTGCAAATGTCATCATGCCAAGTAGAGGCTGTATGGTAGAGCTCCTCAATCCATCGGTTCATCTCCTAGACCTTCTGATCGAAGGCATCATCTTGATCATGGATCTCAAAGTATGACAGATTTGATGGGACAAGAACTTTTGGGGGTGGAGTCATACTCAGAGCAGGGGCTCTTTGCTCTCTATTTTTTCTTTCCAGGGTTCTCTAGTTGGCTTCTCCTGGTGAGGCTTTCTTGCACTAGATCTCAATATTCCAGCAATGGTCTTTTCAATAGTGCTAGTGTCGAAGCCTGTTGCATGGCCTGCATAGCCTCCATGAGGCCTCTTACCTACTATATCAATAGGTTGAATTGATCCAGATCCATCACCATTATTGACTAAGAAGCTTGAAGTGCAGGCAATAGGGCCAGAGCTGGTTGATCGACTGGTTTTGGATTAGATCGGGCAGTGGTAGCAATGGATCATCGGGAACGAGCTCTCCTAGGAGGCATCTTGCTCAAATAGAAGAAGAAAAGATTGCTCGACTAGGAACTCTTTTTACAACGAGGGCTCGCTGGTCTCTTCCTCTAGCGTCAATTCTATTGGTACCAAAAATGGACGGTTGCTAGAGTTCACTGGAGATGAGAATCAAAGTCTTGTCGATAGGACCTGCAAGCCAAAGTCTTGGCTGGAGTTGGCTTCGGTGTGGATCCTTCAATGGTCAAGTTAGTTTTCTGGCCAACAAGAATAGAGTGAAGGGAAATCCTGATTTTTCGATCCAGGTTCGTTCAGATCTGATCAGATCAAGAGATATATTTTAAAATTTTTTCTCTTTAATTTGTATCAGATCTGGAATATTTTAGATCTGATTCTTATTATTTTAATAAATAAAATAAAATAAGGATAAATTAAATCAAATTTAATTTATCTGATTTGGGTAAGCCAATTACCCATTGATGATCCTGTATGCAGCGGAAGGTTCTGGATCTAGCCATGCAAGCGCGTGGCCTCTACCGATATCTACTTGAGCTAGATCTAGAGATCCTCTTCTTCTCTATCACGTCTCTAAAAATTAGATTTGGATCTGATCTGGAGGATCTTCAAAACTCCTTTTGAAGATCACCAGTCGTCCTTTGCAGCAGTGTAGCCTTCTTGCTTTTGATCACCTTTCTTTGATCTGGATTGCACCAACCAAGCTCCAAAACTATTTTGGACATGGAGAGGAGAGGGAGAAGAAGCTTTGGCGTGGAGGAGGAGAGGAGAAAAGGCCTTTGGGCATATGGAAACTCTTAGCCTCTTTGAGTTGGGTACAGGATCTTATTTATAGACTAACTGTGATCCAACTCCTCTTCTTCCCAACCAATCACAACCCTTTGTGAAATCAGATCTAAATCTGATTGGTGGGAATAGAGTCCCCTGGATTCTTCCTTAGAGGGTGCCTAAGATCAGTCAAAGTTGGTTCTTAGAAGAACTCTAATTAAAATCCAAAAAGGAGATAGAGTCCTTGTCCAACAAGGACTCCTAGGCACCTCCAGCTTGGGTACATGCCTAGGGTGGCGTGCACCCTCCTCCTTGCCAGGTTCTGGCAGGGGGACAGGCCCCCACCAGCTCTCCAATAGGTGCATGACATGTGGTCAAAAGTCAAAGTGTCAATGATCAACATTTGACTAGTCAAAGGTAGACTTTTGACCAAAGTGAAAGAACAAGAAATGGCATGTGACCAAAAATGGCAGGTAATGTCTTACAAAATAAGACAACCTTTACCGATGCATAGGATCATGTCTCCATCTCTCAGCCTCCTGCTATCCTCAAGACCCTGCATGGAAGTGCATAGATGAGCACTAGAACTAGAGTCAAGCACCCAACTGGATGCAGAAGAAACCGTAAGGTTAGACTCAATGACAAGCATACCTCCAGAAGGACCTTCCTTCTTGTTCTTCAGGGTGGCCAGGTAAGTAGGACAGTTTCGCTTCCAATGGCCATCGCTGTTGCAATAGAAACACTTTTCTTTGACAGCGGCTTTCATCTTCGGCTCTGCCTTCTTCTTCTTTGATCCTTCCACCTTTTGCTTTTTCACAGACTTCTTTTTCTTTCCATAAGACTTTCTTTTGGAAGAAGTCCATTCCATAGCAAGAACTGAGCCTTTAGAACCTTTCATAGAAAGCTCAGCGATAACCAGCATATTCATTAATTCGGCCAAGGAATTCTGAAGTTTATGCATGTGGTAATTCATGATGAATTGCCCATATGCATCAGTCAAGGATTCTAGAATAATATCGTTCTGTAGGTCCAAGTCTAACTTCACACCGAGCTTCTCAAGCTCTTCCATGTCCTTGATCATTGTCAGACAGTGATCTTGGACTGACTGCCCATCATGCATCTTAGCCTTAAAAAGTCATTTCGTGACTTGATATTTGGCTATGCAACTCTGTTCACCAAACATCTCATGCAGGTGAGCCAACATTTGGCGAGCAGTCCCGATATCCTCATGTTGGCGCTGTAGCTCATCAGACATCGAGCCCAACATGTAATATCTGACCTTATTGTCTTCGTCTATCTATTTCTCTAGAGATGCTCTCTGTTCAATAGATGAACGGGCTGGTAAGGTGGAAGGGTCCTGGTCTAATACATGGGTTAACTTCTCAGAATCCAAAACTATTTTGTAGTTCTTGAGCCAATCTTTATAATTAGATTCGGTTAGTCTATGTGTGTCCAGGATACGTGCCAATGGATTGGACACAGACATTTTCCTGTAGAGAGTCAAAGATTCTAGTTAGATACTGTAATTTTGACTTGACCAATTTATTTAGGGATTTTATTTTTAAACAAATTAGCTCCCACTATTTTTTTGGATCCCTACACTTCCTCTGTAGAGATGCGAAAATCTCCACGATTAATGATTTCTAGTGGGTGGTGCGGTCTCACCAACTGACTCATCACCTCACCTAACAGTTATTGGTGATGGGTTAGCCAATGAGTGAACAACTCTTATTCAATTATTCTCTAATCATGGTGCACCCAAACTTGATCTCTAATTCATAAATCTCACCGTATCCGAAATATTGATCCACTCCTTAGTTAAGTCAGACCCACCATTTGCACAGACTGGGTTCCTAATTGAGTCTCTCACCGTATCTGAAATATTGAGCCCAACTCATCCTCCAGCCCATAGCATCCAATGCTTAATAGACATGGTTGCATCTTTTCGGTGCAATTGAGCCACTATATCCAACCGAGAACAATCAACCCCAGGAAGGGCCCACACATCTACAATGGTGGAAGACCTCAGACTTAATCTTTTCTTAGGGAGAATTGATTCAGGTCTCATTAAACTAGACTTGTCATAGTTATAACAATTATGACTAACCTAGTGGCATGGGTTAGCTCGGATTATTGACCACCTCAGATTAGAACTGTGTCAACAGATATAGCCAGGTAAGTGAGACCGGTGGAAGAAATATGCCATTAACTCGTACAAGAACGCATTCAGGTCGAGTAGCTTTCAATTAAAAACCAGTCGATCGTATGTGCCAAACTTACCTTAGACACCAAATTGTTAAGTCAGAACCAATTGGGTTAGCCTACAATCCACACTCTAACCTCTGAGCCTAATTAGGTCTTGCTTGATCATGACTCGATCTTGACCCAGACTTAATCCTATTAGGCTGGTCAATTTAAGCATTGTTGATCCCATCTAACCAACTCTTGATTCGGTTTGATCAACCGCTTAGACCTAATTGAGCTACCCAAGCCCGAACCCAGTATTATGAATATGTCTTAGATCTAAAATTCTTAATTTTAGATCTAATTAATATTCCATAAACTTAATTCTTAATTAAGTAGGGTTCATAAATAAAATATGCACAATAAATCCTAAGGTTTCAGGATCTAGGGTTTTGTAGAAAGTAAGTTTTGGGTTTCTGATTAAGGACGAACATGTAGCACCCCTACACATCATAAGAACACCCCATCGAATGGGAAGAGAGGGCCTTTAAATCCTTCTTCGTTCTTATGATCGGACGGCCAAGAGGAACGCCTTAATCAGGAACATTCAATACTACAAAACAGTTTTAGATCTATATCATATATCTCATATATAAATCAGATCTAATTATGGCATATTTTGCATACATCTCATGTATCAAATCATGCATATTTTTAGATCTAAATTATCTCATAATAATCTAAAAAATTAGATTTAAATTGATCTAATCAAAATAAATTCTAATCTAGATAATTATGTAGAACTTTTCTACAACTAGTCTAGACATGCATCAATCATATCTCATATGATGTTTAAAATTAAATAATTTTTATTTACTATTTTTTAGATATTATTATAACACTTATAATATCAAAAAATAGTAAATAAAAGGATCTAAAATATGATTTAATTAGATTAAATCAAAAATATGCAAGACTATTCTATTCTAGAACTAGTCATGCATATCTTCTAATCTTAGATCCAAATCATTTAATTTTAATTTTTTTTGATTTCAGATCTGATCACATCTCATGTGACATCCAAAATCAATTATTTTTTGATTAAAATAAATTTAAAATTAGATCTAAATATTTTTAGAACCATGGCTCTGATACCAGTTGAAGGGAAATCCTGATTTTTCGATCCAGGTTCGTTCAGATCTGATCAGATCAAGAGATATATTTTAAAATTTTTTCTCCTTGATCTATATCAAATTTAGGATATTTTAGATCTAATTTTTATTATTTTAATAAATAAAATAAAATAAGAATAAATTAAATCAAATTTAATTTACCTGATTTGGGTAATCCAATTACCCATTGATGATCCTGTATGCAGCGGAAGGTTCTGGATCTAGCCACGCAAGCACCTGGTCTCTACTGATATCTACTTGGGCTGGATCTAGAGATCCTCTTCTTCTCTATCACGTCTCCAAAAATTAGATCTGGATCTGATCTAGAGGATCTTCAAAACTCCTTTTGAAGATTAGCAGTCGTCCTTTGCAGCAGTGCAGCCTTCTTGCTTTTGATCATCTTTCTTTGATCTGGATCGCACCAACCAAGCTCCAAAACTATTTTGGACGTGGAGAGGAGAGGGAGAAGAAGCTTTGGCTTAGAGGAGGAGAGGAGAAAAGGCCTTTGGGCATATGAAACTCTTAGCATCTTTGAGTTGGGTACAGGGTCTTATTTATAGACTAATTGTGATCCAACTCCTCTTCTTCCCAATCAATCACAACCCTTTATGAAATCAGATCTAAATCTGATTGGTGGGAATAGAGTCCCCTAGATTCCTCCTTAGAGGGTGCCTAAGGCCAGTCAAAGTTGGTTCTTAGAAGAACTCTAATTGGAATCCAAAAAGGAGATGGAGTCCTTGTCCAACAAGGACTCCTAGGCGCCTCCAACTTGTGTACATGCCTAGGGTGGCGTGCACCCTCCTCCTTGCCAGGTTCTGGTAGGGGGACAGGCCCCCACCAGCTCTCCAATAGGTGCATGACATGTGGTCAAAAGTCAAAGTATCAATGGTCAACGTTTGACCAATCAAAGGTAGACTTTTGACCAAAGTCAAAGAACAAAAAATGGCAGGTGACCAAAAATGGCAGGTAATGTCTTACAAAATAAGACAACCTTTTTTGACTTTGACAACCTCCAGTCAGACCATATGAAGGCCTCTAATTGAGCATAAACTCCTTTGGCTCAGACAGGACAACTTATTTATGATAGTAAAAGAAGAACGTTAGGTTCAATCGAGTGCTAGCATGATTTTCTTGAACCTAATTGAATCTCATTCAGATCAATTGAACTGAATCAGTTCAATTGATGATCACCAGATTCAAACTCTTATTTGTGTGACCCAGTTAGGTTCAGTTCTGTATGGTAATGGGATATGTCATGATCTTTATCATCGATATCATTGAAACTTCTTTCGATGGATCAGAACTCTTCTGATTCGAACAGCTAGAATGATCGATAATCTAAATCATTCTAATTGCTCCCAAAATCCACCAGTGATACCTAGCAGTATATGGTGGCAATCCATCAGAGCTGAATGTGAACCTCTTGGTGCAGCTACCTGTGTGATTAAGTTCTTCTATCTTGAGCCCCGATCAAATTAGGGTTAAGGTAAACTCGTCAAACCCTAGTCTCTGTCATATGATGTAATCATTCTATTCAAGTCCGATGTGAAAATCTAAATAGAAACTCTTTCTATTATTTCACTCTACCATGGCCATGGATTTCAGGACTTGATTCTCATGATCATCATAGGGCTGCTCGTCTACCACCGAGGTAGATAGATTCCATCTTGATGCCATCTAGTTCCTACAATGAACATGCTATAGCCAACATACACCTCAGGGTTTCATATGGCTAGGAGACCGAGTAATGGTGTAGTCAAACTATAACACCCTCAAGGTGAACTGTCGATGCACCTTAGATCAAAGAACCAGACACACTACTGCAGCATCGAGTCAGTCATTGACGAGAAGGTAGACTCCCTAATGACTACTCGAGGTGGTCACGCTCAGTGCCCTCGTTCTCTAACAAGTACCTGTACTCTCGCTCCGATGTCTCCACACCGTAGACTCAAGACTCATCTACTAAAGAGAAGCAATTATACACCAACCTTTCGGATCAATCACCATCCTCGTGATGATCCTATGGTCGGGAGCAATTTATGAGTTAATAATGATTATTCATGTCTTAAATTTTTAACTCTTAAAAATATGAATTATCATTACCATTAACTCAAAGGATGTATCACAAACACTAAATACACATATGTGATAGAAAATAACCCATTTTATTTATATAAGTGAAAATTATAATTTTGCCCCTAGAAGTGTATTACAAGTGTCAGCCAATTCTGGCTTCTAGGGCACATATATCTAACATAAAGTACATGGGAGACTAGAATGAAAAAGAGAGCTTAGAGAAGAAGACGTATCTAAAGGATTCTATCTATAGATGGAGCCTGTGAAAGATCAATAGTAGCAGCCGTAATGAAATGTCAGTAGGTTATTTGGACCACTTAGAGTTTGTTACAAAGAGTGAACTATCATTTGTCATGACTTGCTGGCCATTGAAAATTATTTGCTAGAGTTCATATAGGGGGCTAGATGCTCTCGAGCTTAGTCATTAGCTATTCATGTCGAGATTAAGTCATTAAAGCTTAAGGTCAGACAGACTGAGCTTGAAAGTCAATCATTTTAGTAAGGGTGGCAAGTTTATAGGTTAGTTTTCGAGTTTGAACCTTGGTAGAATTGCTTTGACAAACTTTGGAAGCTCGGTCGCCTTCAAAGTCAGCCGAGGACCGACACCAGTAGTATGTTCTGAAGAGCTTGAGGTCAGAAAGGAATAGCACATTCTTCAACTAAGACCACGACCAAGCTGTTTTGACAAAGTTTAGTCAGTACCAAAGGTCGACCTGAAATCAAGATGGGGGAGTATAGAGGTTCAATGCTTGTGAAACGATTGCTGCTTATCTTAGGTTAAAGATCAGATTCATTCTGATAATGGGGTTCTTTTGATGACTTAAGTTCATCTAGCCAAGATGCAAGGTGTGGCTTTGTTGAGATCTGCCATTTATAGAATTGAGTTGGGGACTTGTAGTAAAGGAGCTCGACCAACATGCAAAATTGGGCATTGGCAAAAGTTATTATCTTTTTCGGAATGAGCTAGCCTTCAGTTGAAGCTTTGAGTTTAGTCAAACTTGGAGGCCAATCTTCCAAAATTTGTCTAGACTAGAGGATTAACTTAATTAAAGTTTGGACTCAATCATCGTAACTCCTGATGGTACTATACCAAGATCAGACTTTACCAAACTTTGATGGGAGCCATTTTATCCCCAACATTGACAAAGAACTTATGACAGCTCCTTTGAATAGGGTTGATCTACCATTCAATGAAATTGAAGTTGATTTTGTATTTAATTTTAATGATTTGGAGGATGATGATTGGTTCATAAATGATGATGAGATAGAAGATGATATATTAGTCAATTATTGTGATTCGAAGGAGGACCTACAAATCAAGGAGGATATGGATATTGATGAGTAGATCTATATTCTTTATTGAATCTTCTCTTGCAATAATAATATGCAATATAATTCTATTTATTAGTATTTATGTATTTTTTTTATTATTATTTATTGTTATATTCATTTATATGTCAAGTTAGTTATATGCAAAGTTTAAGCATTGCAGGTATGGTGCCAGGAAGGAGATGACGATATTCAAGTTTCCAGCCTATCCCTGAGGATGAGCCTTCCTCCATTTCCATAACCACACCATCAAAGTCGCCAGAGGATGCTATAGAGATAGGTCTGAGTGGTATTTTAATATTTTTTATATAATAAAATTTAATTTTAATTATACATGCTAGATTTATAGATAACTATCATACTAATAATTTATTTATTATTATTTCAGGCCATTCTCTATCCATAGTGAGGCGAGGGTGAGGTCCATCAAAAAACCTCATCCTTGAGCATTGGAGACAGGACCACGAGGGACAACATCTCCATATCGAGATTCTACCCAACTTCACCAGGTCCATTAGGGGTTGGTGTGACTCATGGCAGACTAAGATGGGCATCATATGCCACAGCTTTACCCTTGTGATGCTCTTCGATTGGCATCAGGTTAAACTGGCTCAGAGTGAGGTCTTCTATAGCCACTTATAGGTAAATAATATTTAGTAAAATATTTAATTAGTATTATATTCTTATAATATTTATTATTAGCAGGATATATTTGATATTATTGATTTCGAGCATGATCGCGTGCAGCGAGCTATGGATGATCATCTATGCTCGTGTTTTAAAGAGTACCGACATCACATTCATTACCACCAGTATACTATAGTACACGATCATGGGATGGAGGTAGCACGATAGTGGCCATATGACAGCATTAGTCTCGAGGACTAGGCTATCATATACTGCACGCATAAGGACTCGGCATATCAGATTAAGCATCAAAACTTTTTTTAGACTTTAATAATTAAATTATTTATTTTTAAATTTAGTTAGTTACGTACTAATTTGACTGTTAATTGTACAAGGTTAATATGCCCAAAATCCCACGAATTGGGTGAGATAGACCATATCGCACTGTGGGGGTTCGAGGCTGTTCGCTCATTATATGAAGCAGATAATAAGTAATTTTTATTTGACATATTTTATTTTTTTAACTATTTAAATTTTTTTTATTAATTATTCTCAAATTATAGAGAGATGTAGAGAGTGGCAAGCTTTTTGGTAGGATTAAGATCTACCAGCGGACCCACCAGCGATGGTTAGGAGACTGGACGATGGAAAGCCAAGAGCTTTATGTAAGTTTTCTCAACTATTTTTTTATTGATATTTTGATTTTCAATATAAACTTAGAATAGCTATAACTTTAATTTTTAGGATTGTATTATAAACATTAGATCCCAGCCTATCTCTAAGGGCTCAACTACACCCATAGATGATGAGATCTATGATCAGGTACTTGGTATGAGATCCTATTATGTTGGGAGGCTAGTGTATGGGATCAGAGTTCTCATATCCTTACACTCATCCAGAGCAGACATCCATGCTACCTGTAATGTTCGATTGGTAGAGATATAGAGACAAGCTGCTGAAGATCGACAGTAGACTGCTGAGTTGGCTGCATGCATCGATGAGTACCAACTATTCTAGATGCAGATGATGGAGCGAATGACGTAGATAGAATAGATGATGCAACTGATGAGGCAATAGCAGGTCAATTTGAGCTCCTCTGAGCACTCCCCTCCTCTGACCCATTTCTCTTCTCCAAATATCGATGCTTGATGACCAACGACCTATTATTATATTTTTTATTTTATTTTAAAACTCTTATAATTATTAAATTTATTTTATAATAAATGATGAAATTTATTTATGGGTTTATTGTATGGATTTTCTTAATTTTATAGATTATAAATATAAAACATTAAAATATAAATTAAAAATATATATTTACAAAATATTTTTTAAAGAATTATAATTAAATTTATTTTTTTAATTATTTATGATGGAATTTTTTTCATCATATATACTCGATTATTTACGATATAAATTTTTTTATCGTAAATAATTGATTATTTATGATGTAAATTTTTTTATCATAAATAATTAAGTATTTGTTATAAAATTTTTTTCATCATAAATAATTGAGTATTTATGATGAAAATTTTTTATAATAAATAATTAACTATTTATGATAAAAATTTATTCATTGCAAATAATTGATCATTTGCGATGGAGAAAATTCCATCACCAATACTCAATTATTTACAACAAAAAATTTCATCACAAATAATATATTTTTGATGAAAAATTATAAATTTTCATCATAAATATAACCATTGCAAATAATTAAATAAAAAAATTATTTCAACAAAAAGTTTTTATCATAAAAAAATATTATTAGCGATAAAAATTATCTTTTCATCATAAAATATTATCTATAATTTTATTTTTTGTGATGAATTATTAGCGATAAAATTTTTATCATAGATAATTATTAGTAATGAAAATTTAGTATTTGTGATGCTTTTTTTTGCATCGCAAAATTTTTTTTTTGTTGTATTGTCTGTAAGGACATTAACCAAATAGTCATTGAGATATTGGACTAACCACTTTTCAGAAGGCAAATATGGTTTTGTATTTAGGCTGCCAAATTGCATCCTTTGATATTATATATCATGCAATTATTTTTCTATACCATATAGAAGTGTCCTTGTATCATATTTTTTAGATGTTGTAAATATCATTTTTTTGAAACTCCTAAAGTTTGTCAATTAAAATTTATGGATTATATATTTTATAAAATTTATATTTTCTATAGATGGATGAGCATAGGAGGGAGCTTGGTCAGGTGGAGTTTTAAAGGATGATTCATATTCATCGAGATGGCTGTTTAGTTACTGATGAATCAAGAGATATATTTATATATTATTATAATTATTTAGTATAATAATTTACTATTTTATTTTTAAATAAAAATTAATATATTTTATTTTTGAATATAAGAGAGAGATTTATCTCTTATTGTAGAGCATGTTGGCGAATCCTCAGCATCTATGGAGATTAGTGGTGTTGAGGCCCAGATGATCATAGAGCTATTGGGACTAGATTGTTATAGTTGGATGAGGCATTATGGAGTAGGAGTTATCCATACTTAGTTATCTAACATACGTCAATACATTCAGGATGTTACAGAGAGCTCTAGGAATGTAGATATTCATATACTTGAGGCTCGAATGGAGGTATAGATGGAGGCTTAGATAAAGGCGATAAGGTAGAGTTATGACACAGTGATAGCCTCCACGAGGACTCAAATTGAGCAGCTAACATCCACTATATTGATGTTTGTCGACTCTTATAGGATACATATCTCACTATATTTTAATTTTTTCATACATTTAATTTTTTTAATTCATGTTATGTTTTTTATTTTTTTAACTACTAACATTTTAATATCTTTGTTGTAGGCTTTCGGTAGTTCTAGTAGTCATAGAAATGATGACGATCATGCTCCTACAGATCACTAATAGCTTAATATTTTTTTTTCTTTTTTTTTGAGTTTTATAGATTAATTTTGCTTTTGGGTTATACTTCATGAACATGGTGGACAATATAATCATAACTTTATTATGTTTTATATGGAGTATGTTGAAATTTAAATTTTATTATAAATGTTGGACATAATTTTGTATTATTATGTAGTTTTTCTTGTAACTATATTGGTGTCTTTAAATTTTGTTATAAAATTTTAAACAAGTTTATGTATTTGTACAGATTAGTAATTATTTTTTCTAAACAAAACATTATCGACATTTTAAAGCATCAGTAAGTGGATCAGTCCTAGATCCACTTACTGATGCTTTAAAGCATGCGTAATGCTTTTAGTTACAAATGGGAAATCACCTATGCTAATTTGCATTGGCAGATCCAAGAGGTTTGCGATGCAAATTAGCATTGCTACTTGTCGATGCTTTAAAGTGTCGGAAAAATATATACATTATGGATGCAAATAAGCATCGATAACAGTCAGTACTTTTCAATGCTTTATTGATACATCGAGAAGAGTGGTTTCCACTCTTCACTTATCGATGCATTTTTGATGTTTTTAGAAGTATTGGGAGTAAACCTTTCAATGCTTAAAAGCATTGATAATGGGTTCTTTGCGCATTGGCAAATGCCCAATGTACTATAGTGTGTGATTACATATCTCTACTTGAGATATTCAAGAATTCATTGATGCTATGCTAGTTTTGGGCAACTTCTAACCTAATATAGAGACGAGTTCAAAGCTTAAGGCTTAATGAGTGACACTAAAAGTACTGCTGTCAAAATTTGGCCCAACTAGGATAGTTTGGAGGGCATTGATCGACTTGTTTAACTCACAATGGTGGAAAATGGAGCATTGATATGTCTTGGATGATTATAGATCTACACACACAACAAATAAAGGAAGTTCATCAGATTGGCTTCGATCTAACCCTTCAACGTCTAAGTCAGATTGGATTTTGAGAGAACTAAATAAATAGTCAGAGTAGTGTAAAATATTAATCTACTCTGGTCAGTATCTGGACCAATCTAAAGATGGTTGGATTTAATCGACGTTTGGTTGATCTAAAGGTGATTGGATCTAGATGGTATCTGATCGATCTTGAGATGGTCAAATTTTATTGACATCTAGTCTATTTGGAGATGGTTGGATCTGATTAGCATCCAGCTGATTTGGAGATGGTTAAATCTAATCGGCATCTGGCTGATTTGGAGATGGTCGAATATGATCGATGTCTAACTAATTTGGAGATGTTTGGCCGATCTAGAGATGGTCAACCTAGATCTGATCAGCATCAATCAATCTGGACAAGGCTAGCCTGAATATGATTTTTAGGAGCTCAGCATTTGGGAGCTTGGCCTTTTAGATTAGGCCTATAGGAGCTTGGCCTTTGGGTGTTCGGCCTTTGGGAGCTCAACCTTCATGTCAGTGTTGAGCTTGGTGGCTTAGCCTCAGGCATCATCTCAGTCTGGACCTCAAGCTTGGTAGCTTGACCTCTATCATCACCTCGATCTCGACACCTCATGGACCTACTAACCTACAAAAAGCAGCACAATAATGGACGAGGGCTTGAGAGTCTCTCACCATGAGATCTTGGACAATGAAAGTTTCTCTCTTTCAGAACCTATCCTCATAGGATCTCCTTGGCCCTGTTTATATAGGAGAGGGAGCATGGATCTCATAACCTCCTTCCTTATTTGAATTCAAATATGCTATGATCTTCTTGTTAGCATCCCACCAAGAATTCAATTTTTGAATTCAAATCTTTTCTTACTAGATGTTCATTCACAATCAATGTGCCGATTTCATGCCATATCATATGCCCCCCCATTTTCGAGTCTAAGCCATTTTTTCTAGCTTGGACAAAGAAAGTAGTCTAATTATTTATTGACCTATTTCATGATTAAACATTTTGAGCATTATTGAAAGCAATTTTATTGGTACTTATACATTATTTCTTTTATAATGCCTATATTTGAGGTCAAGTGCGATGAATAGCCTAGTGATGGTGCTCTGAGTGAGTAGAGAAAGCTGGGTATCATCCATTTAAAGCCATCCATTTTCTAGCAATTAGTATCGTGAATATATGATTCATGAATGACATGCACTAAACCCATTTAAGATCCAAATCATTCACTCGACAGAGTGACCATTCCCTTAATGCCATCGCTTGAGTTACAAGCATGTGTCTCCAAGCTCAGCAACCATGGACTTGACTTTGATCATGTTCTTGATGGTGGCAAGGATGCTATAGATGGTGATGGCCCCATCAAATAGATGCCCGAGGTTTCAGATGAGGAGCTCGAGGGTGTTATCCCCAACGAGGGTGTTGATGAGGACATGAGCCAGCTCATCATTATTCTTGAAGACCTGCTCATCGATAAGGTCCTTAAGGGGGCCGATGATGTCAATGGTGGTGTCGGTGTTGTCGTGGTCGAGAAGATTGATGATGGAGGGGATAGCATTGAGAAAGATGAGATCTGGATAGAGCACAAGGTCACCAGTGAGGATTGCTCAATCTCTTCATAAAGCTCAACCTTAGGGTTGGTAAACTCCTCTGGCTAGCCTAGATACTTTATGCGAGTTTCAAGTTTGTTGAGGAGATGGCCCTTAAAATAAGGAGGTCGAGGGCCCCCATGCCATTGTTATGGGACTTCTCTGCCACCTCTAGGTGGCAAGGGTCGATCTCTTCACCACCATTGGTGGCCTCCTCTAGCATCAGCCTTAGTTGATAGTACTTCCATCTAAGTAATAAATGCCTGCCCACTAGTGGTGGTGGGTATAACCTCAGCATTGTTGAGTAAAGCTCACCATCGTGTCATCATCCTCTGCTTCTCCTCTAATGGATGGATTGCTGATCGTACTTAAGAATGGTGGTTGTCACTCTAAGATATGATGATATTGGTATGGCATAGGATCATATGCTTGGCAAAGTTGAGCATTGACTTGTTGGGAGTTTAGATAAGGATGTGGCTAAGTGAGATTGAGATGCTTTTAGGAGTAAGCTCAAACTTGAAGTAATTATGGTCACCTCGAACTTTTGGCCCCAGCTCACTAGTTATTGTTTGATGTGTCTCCTTCTTGAGTGGCTAGAGTTTGGATTTGATTCTTCTCACTTATGATACATGGAGCAAGCTTCGTCTCAATGGGCTTTAGCCAAACTTGCATCTAGTATAAGGAGCGGGCTTCGGCTTGACTCATATCTAGTATAAGGAGAAGCTTCGGCTTAACTTGCTTCTCATGCAAGGAGCTTCGAAGTCCCTCTTTTTTATCCCCTCCAATGGATCAAGGTCGGCCTGCACTCTCACACTCGAGCAAGGAGAGACTTATCGTGCCCTCCTCATGCTCAGATGAGGATAGGCCCTTAATGCTCCCCTTCCACTTGGGTGAAGAGAGGTTCACCTTGCCCCGTGTGCTTGGACAAGGAGAGGCATATCACAATTTCCCAATACTCGAATAAGGAGAGGTTCATCTGGCTCTCTTCACACTTAGACGAGGAAAGGCTTATTATGCTATCCTCATGCTTGCATGAGGAGAGGCCTATTAAGTATATGCCCCAGAAGCCAATCAGACCAACACATGTATTTATTCTAGAATATAATTTTATATTTATTTTTTTATTATTAATAAAATTAGGTTATTAATTTCATTCATGTTATTTATGTATTCATGAATTGTCTAAGAAATTAATAAGATGATTATACATATTCTCAAGAATTGAGAATTTGAGGCATGTATCATTGGTGATTAATTTCTAAATACTCTCAATTGATGAATCATCATGAAGATGATGATTGATCAAGATAGATTGGTACATTGATCATTTTTCTTTCTGGATAGATAAGTCTCAAGTCTATAGTGTGGAGATACTGGAGCAAGAGTGCAGATGATTATTAGAGAATAAGATCACCAAGCATAATCAATATGAGAAGTCACCTAGATATCTATCCACTCTTAGTAACTTACATGATGCTGCAGCAGTGTGACTAGTCCTTTGATCTACTATGTCTCAGCTAATCATAATAAGATTACTGTAGTTTGATTATACATACACTTGGTCCCTAGCCATATGGGTTCATACGATGTATATTGTCTGCAGTAGATTCATTGTAGTAGGAATAGAAAGTCACTTATATGAAATCTATCATTCTTAGTAGATAAGGAAGATGATCCTATATGATTTATGAGACTAAATTTAGAAGATCTTGACCAGGATAGTGTGAATAGTGAAAAAAGATTTTCACCACTTTCACATCAAGTACTCGAGTCGAATAAATTTGACATATGATAGATGATGGAGTTTGATGAGTAATTTTATAATCTCTATCTAGTCGAGACTTATAATGGAAGGACTTATCACATGATAACTGCACTTAGAGATTTATTAATTTCGTTCTGTTGGAATGCCACTACATGCTGCTAGGCATCACTGGCAGATTATGAGACTCATGAAAATTATTTTAAGATCAATAATTCTTATTGAGTGAGTTAAAATTATTTCAATCTATTGAGAAAAGTTTTAATGATATTATTGATGGCTATTATAACATATCTCATTACCAGACAAAATAGAACATATGGAATCACACAAAAAAAAATTGATCAGAGATTTAAAATTAGGCTTTAGAAGTCCTAATTGAATTAGAATTTATGAGAAATTCTTAAGGATTTTAAATACAAATGTTAGCACATGTTTAAACCATAGAATCCCCATATCACTTGGATTCTTTATGAGATAAGGAGTTGACTAGTCAAAGTGCATGCCAAAGGTTCTCTTACACCACCAAGGGAGAAGCCTAAGATTGGTGCCTAGAGTCTTTCACAAAGTAATCTTTGATTAGTCAAAGGGTTTTCAACTTATCAAAGTCCTGTTGCCCTTGAACACTTATGTTATGCTTTATACATGAAAAGAGGTTACATGCCAAATAGTGTGTGCACCTCAAAACTCCTTCACACCCCCTTAGAGATCATGCATCCAAGAGTTGGATGCTAGGAGTTTGATGCCTAAGATATCTCATGCCCCCTTTCATATTTCATGTGAAGGTAATTGACGTCCAAGTGTTGAACGTCCAATACTTGGCATGAGGGTGTTCTAACATTAGAGTAGGATGCCCAAAAGAGAATCTTTTCTCACGTCTAAAGAGTTTGGATGTTTTGGGGACATCTTGAGATAGGATCTCATGCCTATATTATCGACACCTCCTTAGGTTGTTGATGTGAGATAAGCCAACATCTCTAGTTTTCATAACTCCCTTTTCACACCCTAGAGAAGCCTCTATATGAAGAAACTTTCTCATGCCCCCTATTGCTCACGTCCAAGGGTTGGATGGCCCAAGTCTTTTCAAAAGATTTTCACACCAAGAAAGGTTCTTGGCAAAGGGAGAAAGAAAAAGAAAAGAGAGCCTACATGTTGATTTCCTTACAAAGAGAACCAAAAAGGATTTGGGGAGAGTCGTTGATCTTTCTTGTATAGATACCTGTAGAGGTCGGATACTTGTACGGCTTCAAAGAAATTGAAAAAATATCCATGATCATTAGATTATGGTGAAGAACTATCCACATAAAGGTAAAGATCTAATCTTTCTTATCTTAATCTTAATCTTAATAACTATGATAAATCTGGGATTGATTTGAGATGAGATCTCATATAATTAATCTAAAAATTATTTTTATTCCACTGTATATTTATTACAAAATTTTATTTTATCATTCCACTATGCATATCAATCAATCCCTAGTTTCTAACAAGGCCCTTCTCTTCACGCTCAAACAAAGAGAGGTTCATCTTACCCCATGTGCTCGAATGAGGGGAGGCTCATCAGACTCTCCTCATACTCATATGAGAAGAGGTTCATCTTGCTCTCCTCACACTTATATGAGAAGAAGCTTATTGTGTACTCCTAATTGTAAGGTTTTAGTACCTTGAATTTGATCCATAGTAGCTGTAATACCCAATCCCACAACACGGATCTCAAAGTAACAACCCCTAAAAGAAAGACTTATTTGACCAGCACGTGCATTGTAGGTGCTGGAATAGCATGGAAGAGGGTGGGGGAACATGGAAGAATTCTCGAGATCTTCACCAATTAGGCCTCCTAAATCCACCCGAAATCAAGTCTAATTCCTTCCAACAACATCTATTTAAGGGCTCAAGCACTTCTATGAGATCAATCATCCAATGCTAGCCACTCTTCTCCCCTATTTTCTTTAGAATTGTGGATTTGATTCATGGTTGTGATTTGATCAAAACAATGCCTAGAAAATTCCCCTATTTCCATGAGTTTTCTTGATTTCTTTCGACATTGTTTGACCACTACCAAATGCTGAACCCCAGTTGTTGGACACCGTGCACCATGGCCTTTCTCTCTGACAACGAGCTGCACTGGCAAGGAAGATGACCTCACTTGCCTCAAAACAAGGGACAAACAAGTCCCCTATTTTGAGAGAGAAATAAAGAAAAGAGGACACGATCCTCTGTTTCACCATGGAAGAAGAAAGAAAAGGGAAGAAGGATAAAGGAAAAAAGAAAAAAGGAAATAAAAGAAAAAAAAGGAGAGAAAAAAATCTCTCTCTTTCCTATCTCTCCCTTCTCTCTTGGCTTGTGCTCTCCACTTTCTCTTTCTAGAAAGATCCACTTTCTCTCTCTTTAAATTTTCTCTCTCTCTAGAATTATTCTTTCTTTATACAGTTTTCTCTCTTTAAGATTAGTCCAATAAAGGACTTTCTTTTGATGATTTTGATCGAGCTTAGTGAAGGATCCTGATCCATAATAGTTGGACAGTATGTCGGCATCCACCTTGATCATTATATTTGGTCATCTATGATTTTTATTGAACAATCTGTATACTAATTCAACCATGAATCACCTTGATTAGATCGATCGGGACGTCAGACTATATTGTTTGATCGACCATGTTCCATATTGTTAATTTATTTTTTCTTTGATATTCTCTCTTTATGTGATTTATAGAATCAATGAATCCATTTGTTGCTTTGAATTTGAGTTATTTCTAATAGGGAGTTTTAAACCACACTATCAGTCAGGCAACATGCCTACACCATCCAAGCCTTTGTTAAGTATCGTATGATCTAATCCTTGTTGACTTCTATCAACTTATTATATTTTAAGTGGCTCCGATTTGATAAATCTATTTCATCAAATTGATCCCGGATTGCCAATTGGTGTACCAACCTCCACTTTGACTTTTATCAGGCACTAATAGATTTGATCACCCTTGATATTTGTTGAATCATCTATACCCCAAATCAATCTAATCTATGAGGCACACCTAAATTTTGATTCGGTCCTAAGTGGGGTTTTGATTTAGGATTTTATTTTGATTAGTTATGATTAAATGTTAATGCAAAAAATATAATTTTGAATAATAGGTTCTGAAGGGTGCTTTCAAGATTGATTGAATTTGTCCATTCAGTATTTTGTAGGAGTAAGTAATGAACTATCTTTTCAAGATATTTCATAATTTATTTTGAAGTAAATAATCAAATTTTGAAGTTATGCATGATTTATGAAATTATATTTTGAATGAAGAGTGATTTTAAAATTAAGATTCTGGAATATTATAATTCATTGATTTATCATAGAACATGCATTTAGAATTATGATATCAATATGTTATATTGTAAAAATAATTGATATGGATTAGATTTTGTGCTCATAGCCTATGTTCTAAACCCTGCTAATGGGAGTTATATGTTGGTTTTTCACCCTGCCAATAGAGGTTATTTGTTGGTTTTGTACCCTACCAATGGGAGTTGCACGTTGGTTTTTGACCCTGCCAATGGGGGTGGTGCACTCATTTTTGACCCTACTAATGAGAGTTATATATTGGCACTCTAATTGAGCTCACAGTTTCTATTCTGGCCTTACCATAGGGTTAAGTGTGGTCATGGTTATGGCTGTTGAGTTATATGTATTTTTGTTTCGAATTGAACTTATGACTATGCATGCATATGAATATTCAAAAATATTGATTTATTTTTATAAGCATGAAATATTCTTCTATTTATTCATGGCATTTATTTTTGAAAATCACATCTTATTATAATATATGAAATATCTAGTTTAGATATTTATTACTTATTGGGCATTCGAGCTCATCACTTCTTTCTTTTTAGATTTAGATTCTTAATTTCAGACATGGGTATTGTTGGTGCAAAATTTGATTATCGTAGGAATCAAGGCTGGAGTCAGAGAAGGTGAGGTCACCATCGATGACCTGCAAAATAAGTCTAGTTCGGAGTCGAGGGTGGTGGCTCCGACAAGACCCTCCGACGATCAAGTCAGCTCTTTCGGCCAACAAAAATGGAGTGCTTAAAGAGAGTTTTAGAAAGAGATCAAGAGCTTTAAAAAGAAAGCATATCTAGAGAGTCTCTTATATAGGCAGAGCCTATAACAAACTGATAGTGACAGCCGTAACCATCTGGTAGTGGGCTATTTAGGGCCACATGAAGTTTGTTAGAGAGGGTAGTGTTTGTTGTCGTGACGTGCCAGCTGGAGTTTGAATGGGATGGTTGTAGGCAATGGAGCGTCCCTCACTGATGTTGTTCTAGAGGAGCTCGGAGGTTCTTGAGATCAGCTATGCATGGGTCATTATTCACCATATTGATAGTTAGTACTGAGATCCTTTTGGGTAGCTGGAAGGAGTTCAAACGAAGTTCGATGGAAGAAGAAGTCCGAAAGAAGTTCGACTGGTGGAGAAGTCCAATTGAATGAGAAGTCCAGAAGGAGTTTGACTGATAGAGAAGTTCAGCTGAAGAAGAAGTCTAGAAGAAGTTCGACTTGTGGAAAAGTTTGGCTGAATGAGAAGTCTGAAAGGAGTTCGACTTGTGGAGAAGTTCGACTGAAGGAGGAGTTGAAAATGAATTCGACTAGTGAAGAAGTTCGGAAGGAGTTTGACTAATGGAAAAGTCTGACTGAAGAAGAAGTTCGAAGGAAATTTGACTGGTGGAAAAGTCTAACCGAAGAAAAAATCCAAAAGGAGTTCGATTGATGGAGAAGTCTGGAAGGAGTTCGACTAGTGGAGAAGTCCTACCAAAAGAGGGCTGATTGCTTGGGATGGAGGAGCTCGGCCACTCCTGCTATTCAAGCTCATCTGGATGAAGTCTGGAGGGATCTTGCAAATTCGATCGAGGCTCAATCTTGGTTGTCGCTACTGGATGGAATCATTCAACGATCAGATATCTGGCCGAATTTTGATAGGAGCGGGTTCACCCCCAACAATAGTCCCTCCACTTTCAAGTTCGAAATTCAAAGAAAGAAAGTATAGATGTGGCTGTCGAAGTTCTTTTTGGCTTTTCGTGCTCGTCAGGATGAGAAGTTTTGGCTTTAATCATGCTAGCGTCGAATCTCTTTAAATTCAAAGTGAGTTCGAGAAGACAGTCCTTCGACCTTTCCACCATAACACTACCCCAGGCATAGTGCAATTAAGGATTCACCCATAGACACTACTCTGCCATGATGAGTGGGACATGCGGCACTTGTGGTCTGGTCGAACAAGATCTATCATCAGAACCGTCTTGGCCTTTCCTTGGCTATTTAAGGCTTTCTCCAACCTTTAGAATCCATTCTTGCCTGAGTCTTCTTCTTCCTTCGGCACTTGCTCTTCTTCTGTCTGAGATTTTCAATTCCTCTCTTCATCTTCCCTGGTTCCAGGCATTCCTCCATCCGATTCTCATCACACCCATCATCTCTTTGTCATTCTTAATCAACTTAGTTCGGCCTCTCAATACCTATTTTCAATTACTCTTGCCTCTTTTACTTCTTATTCTTTTGATTTTTCTGCACAAGTTTTTGCACTTCATTTTTTCCCAATTTTTGGAGGTTTTTTGGAGGGTTTACTTTGATCTGGATGTCTTCTGAAACTTTTCAATCCAACGGTTCTTAGAGCTCGTCTGGACCAATCTTTCTAGATCCTGCCCCCTTGACCAACATTAAGCCTAGGAACATGTTCCATCAGCCTTTCATTCCGAACACCATCCCTTCTATCCTTACTCTGAATGACCTCTTCTTGATTAGGATACAGTATGGCATCCCACTGGAGTATGACATTGAGATCCCCGGGTCAGATGACCGTGCTAGTTTGCCTCCAGCCGGTCAATTTTATTTATATCTAGAAGTCTTACATGTCGGGCTTCAACTTTCACCTTCTTTCTTTGTAGTTGCCCTATTTTGCTTTTTGAACATCTCCTTTGCCTCTGTAGTACTAAACTTCTTTCGATTTGTAATCGGCTTCCTTTCCCTCTATCGCCTGACTGAAGTTCAGCCAACAGTCTCATTATTCCAAAATTTCTATACCTTCAAATCCCATCCTTCCACAAAGGACTGGTGGTACTTCTCCTCTCAATTTGGTAAGAAGGGGTTGCTGAAAGATGCTTCTTCTTTCATTTATAACTGGAAGAAGAAGTATTATTTCGTCCGATGCCCAATCCTGCTACTTGACCTTCCCCCTTAGAGGTTCTCTAAGGAATCTGTCCATCGAGCTCCTAGCTTGGACGAAGCCAACCTTGAGTCTTCTAATAGGCTCAAGGCATACCAAGCTCCCAATCTCCTCGAGCTTTTAAAGAAACAGACCTTATTCAACCTTGGCCTGAGCCCTCTTGATCCTGCTGGTATTAAGTGCATTTGTATACATGTATGGACTCTTGTAAAATTTGATGCCTACCTCAGCTGATGCCAAAAAAATGGACATCGATGCTACAGGAAAGCTTGCCAAAGGCCTTTATACCCAGAGGAAAAGAAAGGGGAAGGCCCTAGGCGAGAGCTTGAAATGAGCAAAGGTTGGCTCCTCCAATTCTGTGGCTTCTACCATCGTCGATGTTGTTCTCAAAGTCCACCAGAAAGATGAGGCCATCCCGATCGCCTGCATCATCATCGTCTAGGGGGAATCTCTTCCCCCTGAGCCTGTGAATCTCACCTCGAAGATTGCACGCTCGATCCCCCTGCCAACAAAGAGAAGGAGAAGAGAAAAAAAAAGTGGCCATCATAAAGAAGGCTCAAAAGGTGTGCCTGGATGAGCCCGATCGGGGCAGCACTAAAGATCAGGGGGCTGATCCATTCGGTAACTCAGATATCATTTGGGATTTGATTGACAGGTTCATCCTACTAGAGGAGGTGGACCGCCTGGCTGATCTTGACCAGAGGTAGCTCATCTGGGAGTCTCTCAGGACTATTCTTAGGATAATCATCTCATCGTACTTTTTTTTCATTTTCTCGCCCCTTCTTCCTTCACTTTATAGCAACCTATTCATGGCAGTCGGGCCACCACGTGCTTGCCCACTGCAAGAGGGCAAATCACTTGGAGGCGGAGTTGCTAAAGGTTCAAGAAGACCTTTAGGTCGAGATCAATCACCTTCAGGCGATGACTGCCAAGGCTGAATGCCTCATGGGGGAGAAGATGGTGGAAAGTGAGAGCCTACATGGTGCACTTCAAAGGAAGGAGTCCATCTTGGCCGAACTAAACGCAGCATTGGCTCTTGAGGAAGAGGAGAAGAAAGAAGCCAAACTCAAGATCGTTGAGTTGGAGGCCCAATTGGTGAAGTCCATTTCAGAAGTAGCGGCCCGAGCTGTGGAGGAGTTCAAGACCTCCCCCAAAATGAAGGACCTGAACATCGCCTTCAGCTAGGAGGTGTTCATCAAGGGCTTTGTGCTCTGCGAAGGTAGGATGGCCTGGAGGTTTTCCAAGCTTGACCTTAGCTTCCTGGAAGAGGAGGAGGAGGTCGGCGATAAAGCAGGACCATCCAGCATCGAGGCTGATCTTTCTTCAACTGAGCCTGCTGTGGAGGTGCCCGAGCCTGTTGAGAGCATCCCAACTTCTCTTGCCGCTGCACCCCTTGAGGTTGTGGACCTCGAGTAGTTGTATCTTTTCTTTTTTCTCTATTGACTTGCTTTGTACCTAAAAGTTTCTAGTTAAATGAAAGCAAATTCATTTTTGTCCATACCTTTCTTCATATTGGTGCTATACCATATATTATCTAGAATCCTCCTACTAATCAGGGTCATGACCCATCGTCTCCAATCGACGCCAACCCCTCACCTCAGGAAGTTCCATTGCATCCCTTAACAAAGAGCTTGAAGAAGGAAGTCCACCATCTGAAGAAAAAGTTGAAGAAGATAGAGGATGACCTTCAGGCTTCTCAAAAAAATGCTTTGGAGGTGATCAAAGAGGTCACTCACCTCTGAAATTTGCACATGAAGAACTCCACAGACTTCGGCATCCGTAAGGGCATTTTTGAGAAAAAGCTCACCGAACTCAAGAAAAATGCCAACTGCAAATCTTTGGTGTTAACGAAAAAAATAAACTCTCTCGAAATCGAGATTAAAGTGGTGAAGGAGAAGATCCAATTACTGGAACAACATCAATGAGGGATGCTCCATTGCCTACAGCCATCCCATCCGAACTCCAGCTAACACGTCATGACAACAAACACTATCCTCTATAACAAACTCCATATGGCCCTGAATGGCCTACTACCAAGTGGTTATGGCTATCATTATCAGTTTATTATAGGCTCCACCTATATAAGAGACCCTGTAGATATGCTTTTTTCTTGAAGCTCTTGATCTCTTTCTAAAAACTCTGCTAAAAGCTCTCTCTGAGCACTCCATTTCTGTTGGCTAAAAGAGCTGACTTGATCATCGGAGGATCTTACCAGAGTCACTACCCCCAACTCCAGACTAGACTTATTTTGTAGATCACCGACGGTGACCTTGCCTTCTCTGACTCCAACCTCAATTTTGATGATAACCAGATTTTGCACTAATAGGATTGATGCTAGAGGAAGGGCCCTCTTTCTTTTGAGGTTTTCTTGTTCTTAAAGGAGTGCTCAACAGAGATCTCTCTTTTGCTCCCTCGAAGTTCTTCTTCCCCCAGCTGATCTCATGAAGATGCCTCCTAGGAAGGCTTCAATCCGATGGTCAACCACCTCCATGGCCAGATCTCATTCAGATCTATCTATCCCTATTTCGTCTCCTACATCTCAAGCTCCACCGACTGCAATGGTGGACATGGAGCAGTTCAACCTACTAGTTCAATAAGTTCGTGGCCTTACTGAAGTAGTGCAGGCCATGCAGCAGCAGCCTTCAACATCGATTCAGCTGGAGCAGGCTTTTCATGAACCCCGGGATCCAGTCTGGGGACGATCGCCTTGGGCAAGTCAGCTGATGACCTCCGAAAAGGAGAAGCAGAGAGCAAAGAGTCCCTATTCCGATGATGACTCTTCCCCTAAAGAAACCTTCCCTATCTATAGTCGAAAATCCTCCGAGATCCATGATCGAGATCAGGCCCTCGATCGAAAACTCCAAGAAATGGATTGATGGATTGAGGAGCTCCACTATGCTACCCCAAATAACCATGATAACATCTATACTAACCCTCCTTTCTCTCAGAGAATTATGTAGGAACCCATCCCGCCAAACTTCAAGCTTCCCTAGTTCAAGAACTATGATGGGACCACTGATCCGATTGATCACTTGGAGGCCTTCCAAACCATGATGCTGCTTCATGGCATGCCAGATGCTATCCTCTATCGGGCTTTTCCATCAATCCTGAAGGAAGTAGTGGGGAACTAGTACTCGACCCTCAAGTTGGGTACTATCTTTTTCTTCAATCAAATGAGCCATCAGTTTGTGGCTTATTTTATTAGCAATCGATGTCCTTGACGAGGCTCGAACTTCTTCATCAACATCAAGCAGAAGAAGAAGAAATCCATACGGGCCTATGTCACCCATTTCAACATTGCTGCATTAGAGATCCAAAACTTGGATCAATCTGTTGCAATGGCCACACTGAAGGATGGCCTTCAAAAGAATGATTTACTATTTTTCTTGGAGAAGAAGTATCCCAGAGATTTTACTAATATATGGCTTGGGTTGAAGGGTACACCCAAGCAAAAGAGGCCTTTAAGGCCAAGGATAGTGAAGCCGCTGGAGAGCGATGAGCGGGTGAATCGAGTAAGTCCGCAACTAAAGAAAGTCCAAGTGAAGCTCGGCCATGCTCCTGAACCCTTCCTGAATGTAAGCGAGCCTAAACTCCTCCTCGGGCCCAAAGGCAAAGAAGCCCAAATAGAAGAGCAAGACAGGGCTCCCCCTCAGAAGGTTCCACAACTATGCTCTCCTCAACACTTTGAGGACTCAGGTGCTAATGGAAATCAAGGAGCAATTGCCAAGGTAGGAAAAGATAAGCACTCATCCTGGCAAGTGCAATCCTAACAAATACTGCCTCTACCATTGTGATCATGGTCACAATACTAAAGAATGCATTCAGCTCCAAGATGAGATCGAGGAGCTCATCAAGTGCGGTTGGCTAGGCTGATTTCTAAGAAGCTGACCAAAAGTGAGGGAAGATAGGCCAAGGGCGTTACCACAATCAGAGCCACCAAGGAGGGAGGAGCAACAAGGAGATTGACCCTTGCTTGGCATCATCAACACCATCTTTAGGGGACTTCAATGAGGAGAGGCTAGCGGATCAATGGAGCTCATGAAAAGATGAACTGAGGAGCCCGTAGCTTTCACCAATGAGGATGCCTAAGGAGTTTAGTTTTCGAATAACAATGTAGTTATAATTTCTTTAAATATTGCTGATTTTAATGTATGCCATATTCTGGTAGATAATGAAAGCTCTACTGATATTTTGTTTTATGATGCTTTCTCTAAAATGTATATACCCAATGACCACCTGGACCTATGAACTCTCCATTAGTGGGCTTCACTAGGGATGTTGTGCGAGTTGAAGAAATAATAGCAATAACCGTGGCTACATGGCAATACCCAAAGTAATCCAAAGCATAGGTCGATTTTCTAGTTTTGAAAGCTTCGTCTGCCTACAATGCAATTCTTGGCCGACCTGGTCTAAATGTACTCCAGGCAGTGGTGTTGACCTACTACCTAAAAATGAAGTTTTCGACGAGCTACAGAATTGGAAAGGTTAGAGAAGATCAGGTTTTGACAAGGTGCTACTACTCCATCACTTCGCAAAATAATTGCCAACTCGACCCTTGCCCGATTGACGGTCTGGATTCCCATGATAACCTTACTAAAGAGTAGGATGAACCCATGGAAGACCTTGTAGCTATCCCTCTACATGATTGAAATGCAGAACACACAGTGCAGATCGACTCCAACCTGGAGGGTGAAGTTCGAAAGTAGCTCATTGCCTTCCTACGGAAGAATACTGACATTTTTGCCTAGGTCCCAGTAGATATGATAGGAATTAATGCCGAGGTCATGAAACATCGACTGGCTATTGATCCTGAGTGCAAGCTAGTGAAAGAGAAAATTTGGGGCCATGCACTGAAAAGGCAGAAGGCGATAGTGGAGGAAGTGGACAAGCTCTTTAAGGCTAGATTTATTCGAGAAGTCCACTACCTAAGCTGGGTTTCCAATATGGTTCTAGTCAAGAAGGCCAACGAAAAGGGAAGAATGTGTATCGACTTCAAGAATTTGAATAAGGCTTGCCCAAAGGATAGTTATCCCCAGCCAAGAATCGACCAGTTGGTGGATGCAACTTCAGGCCATGAGCTCCTCACCTTCATGGATGCCTTCTTCGACTATAATCAAATCTGGATGGTACCAGAGGATGAGAAAAAAACTACTTTTATTACTAACCATGGTCTTTATTGTTACAAGGTCATGCCCTTTGAGCTTAAAAATGCAAGTGCAACCTATCAAAGCCTGATCAATAAGATCCTCAAAGAGTAGATCGGGCTGCAACATGGAAGTCTATGTGGATGATATGCTTGTCAAGAGTTGGACCTCATCCAATCACATTATCGATCTAGAAGAGATTTTCATTGCTCTTCAAAGATACAAGATCAAGTTGAACCTAACTAAATATGCCTTTAGAGTAACCTCAGAGAAATTCTTGGGGTTCATGATCTTAAGGTGGGGGATCGAGGCTAATCCGGAGAAGATTCGTGCTCTCTAGGAGATGACCACCCCAAAGTCAATAAAGAAAGTCCAATGCTTGACCGAGAAGGTGGCATCCTTAAATCACTTTATCTCAAAGTTGGTCGAGCGATGTATGCCCTTCTTTCAGGTTCTTAAGCAACCAAAGAACTTCTACTGGACGGTAGAGTGCCAACAGGCATTCGAAGAACTCAAGAACTACCTCGGTTCACCCCCACTATTGGTAAAGCTCAAGCCTGGAGGAGAATTATTCCTATACCTGGCGGTCTCTCCTGCAGCACTAGCGACGGTCCTAGTCAGGGAAGAGGTAAAAGTGCAATGACCGATCTACTACATGAGCTTGAGTCTTGAGAGATGCAGAGACCAGGTACACTAAATTGAAAAAGATGACTTACGCTCTTCTGATTGCAACTAGGAGACTTTGGTCCTACTTTTAGGGGCATACCATAACACTCCTCATCAATCAATGAATCAAAATAGTTCTTCATCGAACAAATGCGCCTGGAAGAGTAGCAAAATGGGCTATTGAGCTGATGGAGTTTGACATTAATTATTAACCTCGGCCATCAATCAAAGCTTAGATACTAGCCGATTTTATAGTCGAATGCACGATCCCAGATGAGGCTGAACTTGAGCAGAATGAGGCTAGCATTCCATGGTTGCAGCCGAGCTCCCACAAAGAAAGAGCAGACCTTCCCCAAGGCTTCTGGGCCTTGTATGTAGATGGCTCTTTCAATGCTTCGAGCATAGGTGCTGAACTGATCCTGGTTAATCCCGAAGGGGTCATCATCGAGTATGCACTACGCTTTGAGTTTCTGATGATAAACAATAGGGCAGAATATGAAGCCCTGATAGTGGGGCTCAAGATTGCCAGGAAACTAGAAGTCGATCGATTTCAAGTCAATAGTGATTCATAGCTAGTGGTGGAATAGGTCGGTGGCAGCTACGAAGCTCGGGAGGAAAATATGATGAAGTATCTTGAAAGAGTGAAGAGCCTGATCCCAACCTTCAATGGCTTTAGCATCCAGTAAATTCCAAGGGCAGAGAACACCATAGCCGACCTCCTATCCAAGTTGGTCACACTCGCCCCCAATGAGCTTCCCAAAGAAGTATACTTTGAAGTATTGAAATGCCCGAGTATGGACTGTAGGTTGCAATGTAGATCAATCATGAGCCCTACTAGATCAATCCATTGATTGCTTATCTCAAAGATGGGACACTCTCCTATAATTCAAAAGAAGCTCAGAAGCTGAGAAACTAGACCTTTCAGTATGTCCTCTATGAAGGCAAACTGTACAAAAGATCGTACTTCTTGCCACTTTTAAAATATCTCCAACCTTTTGAAGCCGACTTTGCACTATGGAAAGTGCATGTAGGAATTTATAGGAACCATCTGGATGCCAGGTCTTCTTCTCACAAGCTATTTCGATAAGGTTACTACTGGCCAACCCTACACCACGATTGTATTGAGTATGTTAAAAGATGCGACTACTGCTAAAGAAATGTGAATATACAAAGATAGCCGACCTTCGAGCTTACCCCACTAAGCACACCTTGGCCATTCGTACAATGATGAATGGATATACTAGGACCCTTCCCGATGGCATCCAGATAGTGAAAGTTTTTCTTAGTTATGATTGACTATTTTACCTAATGGATCGAGGCCAAATCCTTAGCAAAAATTATCGAAGCCAAAGTACAAGACTTTATTTGAAAATCAATTATTTACAATTTTGATTTTTCTCGAACTCTTATAATGGATAATGGATGATGGTTTGCCAAGATGAGGTTTGTTGAGTTTTATGAAAATTTGGACATCTTCCATCACTTTATGTCGGTGGCCCACCCACAAGCCAATGGTGAAGCAGAAGTGACCAATAGGACCCTATTACAAGGTATCAAGGAGAGACTTGAAAGAGTAGGGAGGACTTGGATAGATGAACTCTATCATGTGCTTTGGGCATACCGAACTATCCAAAGATTACCAACTAAGAAAACACCATTTGCCTTGGCCTTCGAAATAGAGGCGATCATCCCAATCGAGCTTAAACTTCTATCAACATGGGTTGTGGCCTTCAACGAGCAGCTTAATTCGTAGGATCTCAGAGCTAACCTTGATCTGCTGGAGAAAAAATGAGAAGAAGCCCAAGTTTGGATGGCTACTTATAGATGAAGGATGGCCTGATACTACAACTCCAGAGTCAAGAATAAAGTGTTCAAAGTAGGGGACTTGGTGCTTTGGTGAGCAGCTATTTCTCAGCCCTAGAATAAAGAAAAGCTCACCCTAAATTGGGAAGGACCCTATGAAGTCAAGAAAGTCATCCGACCTGGGACATATTACTTGAAAGAGCTCGGAGGAACCAATCTATCCCGACCGTGGAACTCAAAAAATCTATGGGTGTATAGCTGATTTGGTTGCAATGACTCTTCCTACTTTCCCAATCTTTCTTTCTCTAAAAATGTGGAGGGTTACTCCAACTGACATGCATGAGCAAAACATGTTAGAATAGGAGGACGCTCATCAAAATGACAAGTGAAGGCCTCGTTAACTAAGTGAGATGGGGAGAGGTTCTAAAAGCTCTAATATGTCTTATAGCCATTTTAGAATAAGAAGTTGTTATCCTTGCATGAGAAATGAAGACTCATTGCTTAAGATGAGATGAGGGAGAAGCCTGATAAGGCCCAATGTGCCCTACAGTCTGTTAGGAATAGAGGGACCTATCTAAATGAGGTAAATCGAAAGACTATTAACTTAAGATGAGATGAAGAGAGAGCCCTAACAAAGGCCTAATGTGCCCTGCAGCATTCGGAATAGGAAGAGACTCATCTGACATGAGCAAAGTAGAAAATCGTTGAATAAGCGAGTAAAGAGAGAGCCTGACAATAGCCTAATGTGCCCAGACTATAGAATAGGAGGACTCATCCTAAATGAGCAAGTCGAAGGACTCGTTAACTTAAGATGAGAGAGGAAGAGGCTTGAAAGGATCTAATATGCCTTATCGCATATAAGGAATAGGAGGAGGACATCATCTAACAGGCAAAGTCACAGATTCGTTAACTTAAGATGAGATGAGAAAGAGGCCCTGAAAGATCTATGTCCCTACAGCCATATCAGAAACTGAAGGAGAACCTCGTCCTAACATAAGCAAAGTCGAAGGCCTCATTAACCTAAGATGAGATGAGGGGAGAGACCCTAACAACGGCCCTATCATGCCCCTATAGCCATGTTAGGAATAGAGAGAGAACCTCATTCTAATGTAAGTAAATTCGAGAATCTTGCTAACCTAAGTCGAGAAAAAAAGGGCGGCCCATCCAATGGTCCTAAGTGAACCCCCAACCTAAAGCAAAGAAAAGGGAGAAACCCTGTCACCAATCCTCACATGCATTTCTCCTATGACTATCTGACTGCATGAGATGCAAGAAGGAAAATCATGCTCAGGTCCACGAAAAGAACCTCGGATAGGTATCCACAATAACCACTTCATTGAAAGACAACACAGAAGAAAGACAAGATGAGAAAAATGAAGCCATAAACAAGCATTGAGTTCATGTAAGACGAATAATGATGAAGAAAGGTACTATTTCATTCCATATGTTAAGTTGGTTACAAGCAAAATAAAAGTTGACAAGACTAATTATACAAGTTGATTACAAGCAAGATGAAGGAGTTGAAGAAAAAATTCTATTTTTGGAGTCAGGTTCATTCAGATCTGATTGGATCAAGAGAGATATTTCAAAAAAATTTTCTCTTAGATCTAAATCAAATCGAGACTTTTCAGATCTAATCTTATTGATCTGATAAAATAAAATAAAAATAAATTAAATCTAATTTAATTATACCTATATTTTGGATAATCCAATTATCCTATGATGATCCCGATGTTTGCCTGAGGTTCTGGATGCAGCCACACAAGCGCTTGGCCTCTATCGGTATCCATTTGGATAGAATCTAGAGATCTTCTCCTTCTCAATCTATGCTCCAAAAATTAGATCTAGATCTGATCTTGAAGGTCTTCAAAATAACTTTTGAAGATCAGTCGTTGTCTCTTACAGTAGTGCTGCCTTCTTCCTTTTCTGTCGTCCTTCTCTTGCTTGGATCTCACCAAACTCGAGCCCAAGAACTCTTGGACGTGGATAGGAGAGAGAGGACCTGAAGGTAGCATGGAGAAGGAGGTGTTAGATATATGTGCCCTAGAAGCCAGAATTGGCTGACACTTGTAATACACTTCTAAGGGTAAAATTATAATTTTGACTATAATCAATAAAATGGGTTATTTTCTATCATATATGTGTATTTAGTATTTCTAATACATCCTTTGAGTTAATGCTAATGATAATTCTTATTTTTAAGAGCTAAAAATTTAAGACATGAATAATCATTATTAACTCATAAAATGCTCCTGACCATAGGATCATCACGAGAATGGTGATTGATCTGAAAGGCTAGGGTACAATTGCTTTTCTTTAGTAGATAAGTCTTGAGTCTACAGTGTGGAGAGATCGGAGCGAGAGTACAGGTACTCGTTAGAGAACGAGAGCACTGAGCGTGATCACCTCAAGTAGTCATTAGGAAGTCTACCTTCTCGTAAATGACTGACTCGATCCTGCAGTGGTATGTCTGATTCTTTGACCTGAGGAGCATCGACAGTTCACCTTGAGAGTGTTATAGTTTGACTACACCATAACTCGATCTCCTAGCCATATGGAATCCTGAGGTGTATGTTGGCTATAGCATGCTCATTGTAGGAACTGGATTGCATCAAGATGGAATCTATCTACCCCGATGGTAGAGGAGCAGCCCTATGATGATCATGAGAATCAAGTCTAGAAGCCCATGGCCATGGTAGAGTAAAATAATAGAAAGAGTTTCTATTTAGGTTTTCACATCGGACTTGAATTGAATGATTACATCATATGACAGAGACTAGGGTTTGACGAGTTCACCTTAACCCTAATCTAATCGGGGCTCAAGATAGAAGAACTTAATCACACAGGTAGTGCACAAGAGGTTCGCATTCAGCTCTGATGGTTGCCACCATATACTGCTGTGGTCATTGGTGGATTTAGGAGCAATTAGAATAATTTAGATGATCGATCATTCTAGCTGTTCGAATTAGAAGAGTTCTAATCCATCGAAAGGATTTTCGATGATTCGATGATAGAGATCATGACATATCCTATTACCATACAAAACTGAAACTAACTAGGTCACACAAATAAGGGTTTGAATCTGGTGATCATCAATTGAACTAATCTAGTTCAATTGATCTGAATAAGATTCAATTAGGTTTAAGAAAATCATGCTAGCACTCGATTGAACTTAACGTTCTTCTTATACTATCATAAATAGTTGTCCTGACTGAGCCAAAGGAGTTTGTGCTCGATCAAAGGCCTTCATTTGGTTTGACTGGAGCTTATCCAGGTCAGAAAAGGATTGTCTTATTTTGTAAGATAATACCTACCATTTTTGGTCACCTGCCATTTCTCATCCTTTGACTTTGGTCAAAAGTTGACCTTTGACTGGTCAAATGTTGACCATTAATACTTTGACTTCTATCCACGTGTTACGCACCTATTAGAGAGTTGGTGGGGGCTTGTCCTCCTACTAGAACTTAGCAAGGAGGAGGGCGCACGCCACCCTTGGCATGTGCCCAAGCTGGAGGCGCCCAAGAGTTCCTGTTGGACAGGGACTCCATCTCTTTTTTTTGGATTCGATTAGACTTTCCTAAGAACCAATTTGAATGGTCTAGGCTCCATCTAAGATGGAATCAGGGACTCTATTTCCACAATCAGATTTAGATTCTGATTTACAAAGAGGTTATGTATTGATTTGGGAAGTAAGAAGGAGTTGGATCACCAATAGTCTATAAATAGGAAGATCTGCTACCAACTCAAAGTGCCTAAAGATTTTCATGCCAAGGCTGCTCTTCCCTCTGCCTCGCATCGCCAAAGTCCATCTTCTCCCTCCTCTTCTCTATGGCC